>WTXF01000453.1:0-18126 GCA_022496215.1 Russula brevipes | reverse complement strand
GCTGGTCCTCCCGCCCGACGACGGCAAGTCGTAGCGCAATCTCACGCCGGCGGCCGTATGTCTCCCGCGCGAGCTGTTCCGTGGCTTCGTCCAGCACATCGCGCAGGCGCGCAGTCTGGCGCTGCTCGGTGGCAAGTGCAGCCTGCGCAGCAGCGAGCTGCGTGTGCAGCGTCGACGTCGTTGCTGCGTGCCGCGCGGTGAGAGACTCGAGTGCTCTTTGTAGCGTGTCCGTTGTGGTCTGGGAGAACTTCCTGCGGAAAGGAGGGGACGCGTTTGGTGGCGAAGGGCGGGAGAGGATGTGGACGTACATGTACCGAGATACCATCTTTGCAGCGGCATTATCGTCGTGTTTGAGACGCTCGAGTTCGGTGAGCGCGTTGGTCAGTCGTTGATGCTCTTCCTCTGCACCCTTCCGCTCCGCCTCCAGCTCGGTACGAACTCCCTCAAGTTCGATCTGCACCTTGCCAATCTCGTCCCGCAAGGCTTCCTTCGTGCCTTCAAACTCCTCGACAAGCCTGTACAACCCCGCCTTCTGTTCTTGCAGAGCCTCAAATCTCGATGTCCCGCTTCCATTCTGCTGGGGGCTTGCCGTTAGGGGGATTGCGGCCGGCGGCATGTGCAATTGAGTCCTTCGGAGGCGGAAGCGGCGGTTGCGATGGGGCGAGGACGGCAAGCTCTGGCGGCGCTCGAGGGTGCGCACCAGATCCGCGTACTCCGTTACGGCGCGATCCATCATCCTGCCCTCTTCTTCGGCCGCACGGAGCCGCAGCAACAGCGCGCGTTCGCGCGCCAAAAACCTCTTCCTCGCGCGCACGAGCACCTGCAGCGACGCCGAACGCGCTCTCGGCCGCGAAGTGCGCACGGGAGGCAGCGCCCTGCATCTCTACGAACTGAGCGGTGCGCGCGCGCAGGGCATCCTCCGCGAGAGTGAGTTTATCGCTCGTACGGCGCAGGGCGAGGGTGAACTCGGGCAGCTGCAGTTCGGCGGGATGCGGTGTCGAGTCGGGGTGTGCGCGGAGGGCTACGAGCTCTGCGCGCGCCGCGGTGTTCTCATGTTCGAGGGCTTGGGCGCGCTCGATTGCCATGGCGGCTTCCAGGGAATGCCGCTGTAGTTTGAGTGCGGATGTATGTGCCTCATGCTAGGAGTGTGCCAGTGGTTGGGTGGCGGATAACGATGTACTGTAGTTTGGCACATACCTGGAAGCGAGCAACCGCTGAGCGCAAACTTGAGAGCTCGAGGGCCAACGGGTGATCATCGTCAATGTCGAGTCGGACGGTGCTCATTTGCTCTGCAGTTGCGAATCAAGAACGCCATGCACAACGCCCGGGCCCGAGTAGGCAGTCACGGCCCTCCAATTCGCTGTCACAGTCACTCAGCCTCGTTTCTCGTTCTCGTTCACTGACCCGAGTTTATACATATACAATGGCCGAAACAACCCCACGGAATCAGAGCCAGGCCAGGCGACCCCCTCATTCTAATCACGGCCGCAGACGTCCCCGCGGAAGAGGCGGCAAGGGTGGCGCGAAACCTGAAAACGCCACATCTCCCTCTGCCAGTGCACCAAATGCACAGGCATCCTCGTCAGAAATCGAAAACCCAGCTGCGCAAACACAGACAGATGTCCAGCAGGACGACGGCCAGGAACTGGATCTGTGCTGGATCTGTGCGGAACCTATCAAGTATCATGCAGTCTCGGAGTGCAATCACAGGACGTGCCATGTGTGTGCGTTACGCTTGCGCGCGCTGTACAAAAGGCTGGACTGTACATTCTGCAAGGTGCGCATGGCGTCCCCATCACTTTTCTGTTATACTTTTAACCAACCAATGCAAGGAACTACAACCGACAGTCATCCTCACCGCCTCACCTGATGCACCCTTCTCATCGTACACCTCGGAGGCCATCCCTTACAAAGATGACAAGTTGATGATATCGTTTGAGACTGAGGAGATGATGCAGGACACCTTAATTCTGCTCCGCTTCAACTGTCCTGATTCCTCCTGCGACTACGTAGCGACAGGCTGGAACGACCTTAAACTGCATGTTCGTGGTATCCATAAGAGATTCATGTGGTGCGCGCTTATCTATCCTCGTTTACCTGCGATGGTCTGAAATTATGGCACAGCGACGTGTGCATCAGCCACAAGAAGGTCTTCTCACACGAACACGCCTTGTACACGTCTCCCCAATATTTCACCCACCTTCCCTCAGCGCAACGCCGACAGCAAAAGGGCGTGCCAAAAGATCAGGTGGAAGGTGGCGTACATCCGCTCTGCGACTTTTGCCGTGAATGTTTCTTTGGTGATGACGAACTGTATGCGCATATGCGGGATTCACATGAGGAATGTTTCATATGCAAGCGAAACGAAATTAGGGACAAATAGTAAGCTCAACCCTTGACCCTCTCTGCGTCGTTGACACGGGCGGCTTCGAAGCTTCCAAGATTATAACGCATTAGTTAGTCTCTGTTTTCTTCGTGCGAAAATCAGCGTCTGATCGCCTTCAGGAGCAACACTTTGAGCAGGCGCATCACCTATGCTCTAATCCGGTCTGCCAAGCGAGAAAATTCGTCGTGTTTGGCTCCCAAATCGACCTTCAGGCACATATGGTAGAAGAGCACGGCGCAGAGATGTCTTCGCGAGATAAAAAGGACGCCCGTCGTGTCAATGCTGTGTTTGAGTTCCAGGATCCCTCCTCAGGCTCTACCAGACGCCGTGGAGGGGGACCAAACGGTGGCGGTAGTGGAGGAGGACGTGAGCGGGGACAACATGATTCTCAACAGGGAGATACGAATGAGACCCCACCCCAGCCGAACAGGAATCAGGCGCCTTCTCCCCCTCCACCGTCCATGGACCCCATTACAGCCGAGTATGAGTCTTCTGAATCATACGAGCGCCGCCGATTCTGACTTTCTTCCCCTAAGACGTTACACAGCGGTATTCACGCGCCTGCGAACACTCACGGCTCACCCCACCAGCTCTGTCGCGGGCGTCAAGCTCGCCCTGCGCGACTACACGTCATCCCAATCTGGCGCGCGTGACCTCATCTCTACCGTCTGGAACACGCTCGACCGCGACTTGGACGCGACGGCATCGATCATCAACCTGGTCGTCGACTTTCTCGAGGACGAGGAGAAGAAGACGGACCTGCTCGGCGCGTGGAACACGTTCAAGATCGAGCGACGGCGCGAGCTTCCGGATGTCATCGTGCCCACGGGCGCCAGCACGGACTACGCACACATCGCAGACGGCCGCGTGTTGAGCGCTGCGAGTGCCCGCCGCGCAGCACCGCCTAGGCAAGTCCAGCGCGCGGTCTGGGACCGCGTCGCACGGGCAGCCGCACGCGGCGCCACCTTTCCATCACTACCCCAGCAGCAGCGGTCACAGCCGCGCAGCACAGCGCCACCTCCAGCACCACAAGCCCCATCTGCACGCAAGCGGAGCGCACGCAACACGGCGTGGTCCGCATCCGCCGCGGGCGTTGGCGTCGGCGCCGGTGGCGGGAGCACCAACAGCAATGACAATAATACCGCTCCTGTAACATCTCAAAACGTGAAACCCCCGTCTGTGCCTGCACCTACACCTGCACCTCCAGCGCCCGCACTCACCAAAGCTGCGTTTCCGACGTTGCCAAGCTCAGTGGCGCCCAGGGCACCCCCGATCGTGTCTGCGCGTACGAGCCAGTTACAACATATTCTAGGCAGCGCGCCTCCAGCGACGTCTGCATGGGCGCTTGGACGCGCAACGCAGGATGAGTCTGGGGTGGCCAGTGAGGCAGAAGAAGCAGTGGCGCCTGCGGAGGTCGCAGCAGCTGGGAAGAAAAAGGGCAAGGGGAAGCAGAAGCAGACGCTGTTCATGTTTGGGTCGTACCCCAGTGCCGGTGCAGGTAAGCAGGACTAGAACTAGAAATATAAAAACACGCGCGGGTGGTTGGACGTGCCCACTCTTGAGTAGAGATATGTACAGTAGTCAGATCGGACTGTGGCTGCGTGGCATCTGATGAAGGCGCTCTGCACTGCTAATAGAAAATGTATACACAAGGACAACGACAGTCCGACTCAGAGCTTGGCGCTAATCTGGGACTGGGATGAGTCCATCTTGATGACGATTTTACCAAAGTGGTCTCCACGAGCAAGAAGATCAAAACCCTCCTCGGCATTCTCGAGTCCATCGAGCACGCGCGAGACGACGGGCGTAATACGGTGCTGCGCAATGAAATCCGTCGCCGCCTGGAGGTCCGCCTTTGAGCCCATCGTCGAGCCTACAAAGTTTTACAAAAAAAGCGGAAAGGGACCCAAAGATCAACAAAAGGCGGAGACGGGGAAAGAAAAACGTTTTTTTTGTCTGACCGATGAGCTGCTGGTTCTGCAACACTTCGCGCATCGTAAACGGCACTTGCGGCGCGGCCGTCATCCCATAGAGTACGATGCGTCCACCAGGACGTAACGAGCGTCCGACCTGCTGCGCAATTGAACCCCCCGCCGAATCGATGACCGAATCGAGCAGCGTCCCTCCAAGAACTTTCTTCAGCTCCGCGGGCCAGTCCCCTGTCAAAAAAAAAATTTCAATAAAAGAAAAAAAAATGAAACAGCAAAACTAAGCGGCAAATGTAGAGAGCCTCGCCAAGCTGGAAACTGAAACTGAAACTGATCATGGGTGTAGTTCGCGCCGCCCGCGGCGCCGAGTGCGATCGCCCGCGCGAGCTTCGCATCCGAGCTGCTCGTGACGTATACGCGCGCGCCGAGCGCGAGGCAGAGCTGCAACGCGACGAGCGCGACGCCGCCGCCGATGCCGGTGAGCAGCACTGCGTGGCCGCGCGCGACGCGGGCGTGCACGACCGCGGCCCTGTTTGTTTGTTTGATTTGTTTGTGGACGACGCGAGATTTGATTAATTTGATTTGTTAGCGTTGGGTCAGCCAGCCACGCGCGTGGGGGGACGCGAGACGCAGGACGACGCGCACCTCCAGGCGGTGACGCCCGCGACGGGCCAGGCGGCCGCGTGCACGTCGTCGAGGTGTGCTGGCGTGCGGAGGACGTGCTCGCGCGCGAGGGCGACGTGCGTTGTGAATGTGCCGAGGGGCGGGGTGGCCCCGCCGCCGAGGATGCCGAACCTGGCTCGCCGCGCGCAGGGTGGATGTGTGTGCGTGTATGTGTGTGGGGGCGGGACTCACGGGGCTTCGGGGGCGCGTGGATCGTTCTCCCATCCGCGCGTGGGGACGAGGAAGACGCGCTTGTTTAGAAGCTCGTCCTTCTCGTCGTATGCGGCAACGACGGTTCCTTAGAGAATAAAACGAGCGTTTTGACGGTCGTTGGGCTGCGGATTCGCAACCCCGTGTGGGGTTGGAAACTCACCGGCTCCGTCTGCGCCCAGCGTGCTACCGGATACGATCCCCGGGTAACGACCCTTTCTAATCCAGAGCTAAAAAAGAAGAAAGGAACGCTTGGTTTGTCACGCCACTTGTCGTAAGTAAGTGATCCTCGGACAACGCACGTCTTTGTGGTTGAAACCTGCGGCGTTAATTTTGACGAGCACTTCACCGGGTTTGAGGGCAGGGATGGGTCTCTCCACGATGCACACGTCATGATACGCCGACTGGCGCACTGGTTCGAGTTTGTTTTGCAAAATGAGGGCTTTGAGTGAGGGCATGGCTGCAAACGGATGATCCCTCCGAGGGAGTGATCAACTCGATCAGCCCTGCTGAGGTAACGGGCGCAGTCGTTCCTGATCCGGGCAGTTCGGCGGACGAGTATGCGCGTTGTCGTATCCGTCACAGCCACAAAATATGGGGATACAGAGAATCGGGTACGTCCTCTCCCTCTCCCGGTGCAATTCCGGTTCCAGCGGACTTGTCAGCATATACATGACGCTTACTGGCCGGCTCACTCGTCAGCTGCACCATAGTTTTCACCTTTAGGAACTACCTTACTAGCTCCGCGCCCAGGGAGATGTGGCAGCAGACAGCCTAGAAACACGCCCGTACTGCCACTCGAGGTGCTCACTTTTTTGGTCCACAATCCCAAGATTACTTATAAACGGCACTAAACCTAGCAACCCACCCCCTCACCCTCCCCATAATCTCTTTCCTCCTCGCTCGCCTACTCCCTTCCGGCCATGACAATCTCGTTTTCGCCGTACAACCACTTCCTCACGGTGCGATTCAGTCAGATGGTCGAGTTTAAGCTCTTCCCATGGTTCGATGAGGATTTTTCGGCACGTGCCCTTCTCAATTATCCCATGTTCGGGGTCAATCATCAAATGGGACGGCTTTTCCCCGGCCATGCCTCAGATCCACCCGAAGAAGTGAAGGTGTTCGCTGCGACGCTAGACTTTGTGGGGCCAGACAATGGTGTCCCCATGGACGTATGTCTCAAAGTTGCGCGTGGTGTGGACGAGGTGGTGCGCCTGAGCCATGAAGCTTCCATCTATCGAAGGGAACTCGTCAAGCTTTGGGGGATTGCGGTGCCCAGGATGTATGGCTTCTTCATAGGACACCATGACAATATGCCAGTGGCGTGTCTCATGTTGGAACTTTGCACCGGGCCCTGTGCTCAGCTCCGTGATGCGGAGGAATTCATGTGTGTCACCTTCAGCCTGCGCGTTCTCTCGTCACTTCCCGTAAACTGACTATGGTCAAGTCGCCTCGCGATGCGGAGCGTGCGCAAAGTGCACACACTTGGCATCACACAAAATGGGCCACTAGAGTTGCATCATTTCGTCATGAAGGAGAACAGGGTGCTGTTGATTGACTTTTCGCGTGCGGTATCGCATCGGTGCAATAACGCGATGCCCGTCTACAGTAACCAACGGTTCTCTCTAAACCGGGAGGAGGTGTACGACGACGAACACGACTGTGGTGAAGCGATGATGTTGGCAAAGGAGAGCATGCGTGTGGCATCTGTACGATCGTGACTTTTACGGACCTTGACGATGACGTGATGCGTTGTCCGATAATATTTATTTATTTTTACTCTGTACTATATATAGTAGAATTAGTTGATTAATTAAGCATCTCTGCTTTCGCTCCAACCACGATGTGGCGATGATGGCGATCCGACAGTTGATGGTCGCCTTCGCCATCCCCTCCTCACGTTTCCGGAGCAGCACTCGGCTTGATTCACCATGGCCCTTCCGGTTCGACACTTTTCGCCCAGCGCTTTGCCTCGAGGACCTTGTTGCTGGTTCGTAGTCACCCCTAACCCCTCAAATGATAACGATCTGTATGTCATGTTTCCAGTATTTTCTCCTTTCCTCACCTTTCCACCGCGTCCCCCGTCACTCCTGTCTTCTTTATCTGTCTCCCTCACTGCGTCACCTACAGTGCTTGGATCTGCATCGCACTGGACTTGCCATCATCATTGTCTTATCTGCGTCATGCTTGAGAGGACGCGTGGAGAGTTCACATGTCCGCTGGACGACGCCAGATGCAATAGAGTCCGCCAATGATTTCCCGTGGCTGACACATCTGCGGCGTGCTAGATAAGGAACTGTGCAACTTCTCCATGCCTTCTAAGCAATGGCTGGTACTCTGGAATAAACCTGTTATCGAAGAAATGAGCTATTCCGTGAGTGCTCAATGACCGGGAAATTTACCCATGTCGTCTCTAAGGGAGAGTTGATAGCGTATAATGTGACGTTATTCTTGACAACGTTTCCTCCTCTCTCACCTGGTGGGCAGAAGAGGTCACTTACATCGTATATCCATACCAGTCTTTGACATGTTCAGAGTTGTTGCATCACATCACATCACCTTTTGCGACATATAATACAACATGTATGGTTTTAGGTAGGAAGTGAGCAAATCTTCCGAGTCCCTTATCGGCCTTATCTGCTGTCCATGACTCTCTAAGATTGGAATTGGCAACCTTCGCTTGGTAACGTTTGCTACTTCGGGCGCAAGGGATTCAGAGGTTGCCGCTTTTGGAAATGATAATTCGATGATGGACGTCTGATTTGACGATTGCGCCCCCAAGGCTGTGCACTCGTGAGACCGGAGGATTACACCGAGCGCGAATCTGCATCGCCGCGGGTCTTTGCTTGGGCGCTGAGATTCCCAGGCACATTGAGATGACTACAGGTATCAGTGTATTTGCGCCCACATTCTCCAATTCGCCGGAGTACCTGAGCGATGGATAGGAGCATGAACAAGAGCAGTAAGGCGGTCTTGGACGAGCACGAGCGACCAGTCTGAGCTTGAACCCGGCACCTAGAAATTCACCCTATCCAGCTGGAGCCTACGCCACATCTCTTTCAACTCGTAACACTCCCTCCAACCTGTACATGTATGGTCAACATCTGAAAAGCCAAAGTCGATGATCTTGAAAATCCAAAACCATCTCTTTCGCAACACATTTCGGGGGTCGAGGTCCCTGTGCGCGACTCCCATGTAGTGCACGCAGTACACCTCCGCAAACAAGATAAGTCTACCGTACCAAAAAGTCAGCACAACCCTCTTCAATCACGGCAGGCCATACCTCTCTATAAGCGATAGCGCGAAGTTCTCAAGATGCGAAAGTGACCGACCCTCCTCGGAGAGAATGAGTAATGAGTGCTCGTCCGCCATACCACTCATATTCACCATAGCAGACGATCCGTCCCTCATCTGATCCATGAGTGCCCCGATGAAATAGTCAAAGGCCAGCGGGGACTTAACCTTCCCAAGGACCTTCACCCCACCGTCGACCCGGTAGCTGAAATCGAAGATCACTTGATTCGAAGACGTGCGCTCTTGGACTTCGTACCTCGACCTGTTTCCGGTCAAGGCATGATAAATTCCGGAGACTAAGTGCGAAAGATAATCGGAAAGTGCTGTTTGATCCTCCTTCATAATTCAACTGGAAAGGTGCATATAGACATTGTCTTCGTAATGCCACGGACATGTCGTTGGGCGTCGTGACACTGCTACCCCACGGGTCCGTGAGACTCGCCCTTGCTGCTTGGTCGGAGTACGAGCGATCAAATATGGTGGCCAAGTGCTCGAGCATTTTAGTGTGTAAATTATTGTGTGGATGTGCGAAGGGTGGAAGTCGCTACTAGTAGCAAATCGGTAAGAAAGCCCTTTTGCCGCCGTCTTGCATTTAGTGATTGTACGATAGCTGAAAAAATAAATGCACTATGCTCTCATACCGAGCCATGCAACCGCACCGATAACGATAACGCAGCCAAAAGCCCCGTCTCGATCAGAAGTCGTCGTTGTCCTCAGGCTCCTCCACATCAACGTCCATAGCGTCCTCCTCCAACCGCATCGCCTCCACGCGCTCATAGGGGACCCTATCCCGGAACCACCTCCCCCCCAACAAGTCCACCCTACAAAGCCCCGACCCAGTCGCAGACGCGAGCAGCCCCGCAGAGGCAAGTCCGGCCCCGCTGTGCCACGCCACGCGGTGCACGCCCACAGAGGGATGCCACGCGCCGCCGCCGCCCTCCGGCCGCTCCGCCATCTCACGCGGCTTGAGCCGGTCCAGCATGCGGAAGCGCCCCTCTGCGCGACTGTAGTCCAGTTGGTACACGCGGTGTACGAGAAACGGCTGATTATTATTTCCGTTCGCATCAGCGCGAACCTCGCGCCGGGCGAGTGAACGAGGAACAAAAAAATAAACTCACCACGTAGCCCCCGCGCCGCGTTGCGCGCAAGCCGTTCGTCGTGCAGCACGTGCCGTCCGAAGAGCCGACTGCAAGTTGTGGGTGGTAGTCGGACGCATTCACGCTCTGTCCGTCCCGTGGCGCGTCGTCAGCTCGGTGAACGCCAACCAGGGAAGATAACAAATTTACCCATACAGGCCCGCCAGGGTCCATGAGCGCATGTCCTCTGCCTAGCGTGCTCGGTGATAACGAGTATGATTTGATCGTGTTCTCATGATCGATCGTCACCACAGAACCCATATAGGGTGAATATACGATACTGTTGATGGCATCTGCGGTGGGGAAGGGTCTCAGGAAGCAAGAGGAACGCCAAAGCCAAGCGACTCGGAAGGGCACCTCGGGTACGATTAAAGACATGGCCACCAGGTTCTCGGATGTCGGTAAGGCACTGAAGACCGTCATAGCCGCCACTGGCAATCACAGTAGGGCCATTCCCGTGCCTGTCAGGTACGCGCACCCAGTTGAGAGCGCGGATCGCAGACTGATGCACACAATAATAGCCAACGGGTAAGATGGCTGTGTAAAGATAAAATCAGACTAAATGATTGGACTGAAAGCCAAGCCAAACAGGGGT
Source organism: Russula brevipes (assembly GCA_022496215.1). Taxonomy (NCBI): domain Eukaryota; kingdom Fungi; phylum Basidiomycota; class Agaricomycetes; order Russulales; family Russulaceae; genus Russula; species Russula brevipes. The sequence continues at coordinate 7,914 of WTXF01000453.1, read as the reverse complement.
TTCCCACACTCAGATGGTGACCGGATAGCTCGGCCGAGATCATAGACGACAATGACGCCTGGAACAACTCAAGTCGCAAGGTCAAATATCGCCGGAGCGGTGAAATTGAGTACCATTTGATAGGCCCGCCGCCATCAGTTCGCTGTTCCCCCAATCGAGGGTACAGAAGGCCGCTTCTTCCAATTCAATGCGGAGGATGGGCTCTGGTAATCTCACTGCAAGAGGTTAGTTTTGTTAGTCATGCGAGTATTCAGCGACTGTACCATAGATCGGATTCGTCGCCGACGAAGGCTGTGTCGATGCTAGATCCGGCGGGTACGGAACCACGTACACTGACAAGGAGCCGTCTTCGAAGACGCCTGCGAGAAGTCCCAGTTTTCTCGGAGACGCCGGAGATAATCCTGAAAGCTATTGGTCGCTCCATGAACTCTAGGAGCCGGTCGCTCAGGGACCAGGTGACATACAGGGTCATGGGAGGGCAACGGGCACCATTTGAGCTCCAGCGCTGGCCCGCTGTCTATGCAGAGCACCATTTCGCAACGCATTTCTCCGTTGTCATCACCGGATCCCTCGACACCCGTGGATGGGCCCAGGCTCCACAGTTGTACGCAGGCGCGTGAGGGACGTGGGATTTTGATGCCGATCTCTGGGGAATGTGCACGCGAGGGAAGCGGTGCGACGGCGAGGAAATGCTTATAGGAACAGTCTGGTTTGGGCACGAGACGTCATAGAAGATCCGCTACCATATCAACGCTTTTTCTTACGCGGTCGGTCGTCTGGATGAATAGGACACCAGTCAAGGCCCCATACAGATGCACCCGCATTGAGCACATGGGCCCGGCTTTCAGGTAAGAACTGGGCTGGTGAAGTAACGAAGGCAGAATCGATCAGCCCTCGGAGAAAAGAGGCTACGTAAAAAAACGCGGGGAGTGAGGAGCTTACACAAATTTTGTGTCTCGAGTGTCTCGAGATCGACCCTGCGCTGTTCCCCAAATGGACCAAAGTCGCAGGATACAGGTGGCGGTGCATCATCCACGACAGGGCCCGCGGAACCCGCACTTCCGCCGCCGGCTCCGCTCTTCGGCAAATACGTGATCCCATCCCTAACCAAACCATAAACGCGTCAAAAACGCCTTCGCACGACCGCTTCGCTTCGCTGCGAAAGAAAGGAAGGAAGAGGGGAGCACACACTCGGCGCGAAGCAGAACCGCCCACCCCTCCGGAAGAGCAACGCCCGCATGCATCCTCGGCCTGCGCGCACGCTCGTCGCATACCTGCGCCGGCGCCGGCGTCGCACCATCCGCACCACCGCGCTTCACACCCTCAGCCTCAGCCGCCTCCCTGAACCACCCAAGATCCTCGACGAGCTGCCACACCGGCCCCGCACCGACGCTCGCGCCCCACGCCTTGCCAACGCGGCGCGTAACAGGCAACGCAGATGCGTACGCGTTCGTCGGCACCGTCTCGTTCGGCGCGAAGAGCCGCGGCGGGCGCTGCAGACGCTCGACGCGCACCCCCACCGCCGCCGACGCAGGTGCGGTTGGGCCGGGGACGAGCGGGACGGGCCGGTGGCGGTGGTGGACGTTCGGGTTCGGGAGAGCGTGGTTGTTGTGCCGCGCGGGCGGCGGCGCGACGGCGGGTGCAGCGGGTGCGGGGGTCGGGGCGGTGGATCGGCGCGTGGCGGGGCCGCCCTTTGAGCTCTGCGCGGCTTTCGCCTTTTGCTTCCCTTTCGTACTGGCGCGGGCCGTGGGCGTGGGCGTGGGTGTGTCGTCTTTACTCTTGCTCTTGCCTTTGGCAGCTTTGGACTGGCTCGCGCCGCGCTTTTTCTTCGAGGGCCGCATCGGTGAGTCGCTTCCAGGCTAGAGCGAAACGTGACACCTACCCCCGCACCATCATCCCCCAAAGAAGGACGGTCCTCGACGTCATCGTCGTTGCCATTATCATCGGAATGCACGTCTTCTTCAGGGCCTGCGGGCGCAAAGTCACTGCCGGTATCGTCACCTTCCTGGCCTCTTGGGCGCCGCTGAGATGGCCCGGGTTGCTCTTCTTGTTCATCTCCACTGTGAAACAAATTTGCGTAACTTTGACGCGCCTTGCGAGGTCGCAGGGAGCGGGACATGGTGGCGTTGCAGGAGCAGGAGGAGAGAGCGCTATCCGGGCCGCTGACCGGTGACCCAAACCCAATTAAAAACCGGGAAAAAATAATTACAAAAGGATATGGGAGCACATTATTATATACGACGTGGGGCATCTCTATAGCACCCTGGGTGGTTCAAAAAATGTCTGACCCAGGGAACAACCCCGACACCGCCAAACCCTCCTCATCTTCCTCGTTATCGCTGTGTTCAGCCGGGTTAGGGTTGCTAACGTCATAGCCCCTCACATCAGGTTCCAGCTCTGCATCCAAGTCAGGCAAGAATGGGTCCATCTCGCTACTTTCCTGCCGCTGCAGAGCCTGTACGGTGTGCTGCTGTGGTTGGGGGTGTACCGGTGGACGGTGCTGGCGCCGCCCAACTTCGAGATCAACCTGGAAGGTAGTGGGGCTGAGGTCGGGGCGACGATTCTGGAGAAGCAATGCCCTCCACGCGCTGTGAGATCGGTTGCCGGTGCAATGTGGCGCAGGATGGGGCACGGGCTGCGGACGATGCACCCGTGTCTGTTGCTGTTGTTGATGCTGCTGTGGTTGTTGTTGCTGACGCCGCGGGTCATACTCGAACTATAGGAAGGTGCTCATGAGCCACGCGAAAAGGAATGGATAATTTGGACCGTACCAACTCGAATACCTCGGCACGACGCCGATCTCCAGTTTCTTTGTCAATACAATAGCACAGATACAACGTATCGGCACTGATTTACGCCAAATTAAGTCAGGTTAAAAATGAGCTGATGGGGCACGACGTACGTGTCAGACACAAGACCCACGCAGAATAGGCCGACCAAAGCCGTGACGGTGCCGGAAAGAAGCGCAGCCGCGAGCGCCTGATCCGGGGCCCAAGTGTATGTGCGACGAACAAATAACGCTGTGAGGGCAAACGGCAGGGTCAGGGTCAATGGGGCAACCCTCAATAGCGTCAGTGGGGCTGAAAAAAAAAGGTCAGAGTCGTCAGGGATTCCTGAATATATTCGCGTGGTACGCACGTTCCGACTTGAAGTTCTTCCTAAATCGCCCCTGTCCCGCTCTCCGCACCGGCTACAAGTGCCCTCGCGCGACGTGCGCTCACCCAGAAACCCTCTCCAGTGAGTCCGACATACACAAGCGCGTACTTGCTCAAACTTCCCGCCGCATCCTCGAGGTAGCCCGCTGCGAAGAGTAACGGGCCCGTGTACATGCGTAGCACAATGGGCAGGTAAACCGGAACCCGCCGGAGGAAGACAGTGAATAAGAGAAGCATGCGCGTCAGCGTGAGAAGAAGGCCGGCGAGCGCGATGCTCCCTAGCGAGGGCTGTGATGCACGATAAAGCGCTGCGTGGATGCGGTGCGTGTCCATAGGATGTGGTGGAGGGATCGTAGGGCTGTGACATCGGCCCTCATAAGTGGGAGCATGCCAAAACAAGTAAAACCGGACTCACTCCGTAAAGTACCAGGCGGCAATAACTGCTGCTGTTGTTACGCGCAATATACCCCGTGCGACTGCCCACGTCCAAAACCACAACGAAATGGTCAGAGTGATTGCCCAATTGGCCCATCCGTGCAGATGCCACTCGAGCCCCGAACTCGGGGACAAGAAGTATCCGACGAGAAGTAAACGAAAGGTAAGCGTCAGGAAAGGGATAGACAGGAGGAGAGCAACAAGTAGGACAGCGGGGGATAAAAGGAGTAAAAGTGGCTGCGTGGAGAGTAATCGGGTGGTAAGTGTGAGCACTGATGATGTCGAATGGATCTTTTGCGGTAGTGATAAGAGGCGGCGAGCTGTGATAAATGCAAGTGCCAGTGGAATAAGCGCGAAGAGACGCAAGCTAGAGTATTGAAATATTAGTGGAAGTCGCGTGATAACAAAGGCGCCAAGGCGTACCCCCAGGTTTCACCCCAAGTAGGCACAGTGTCACCCTCCCACATGAAGCTCCCCGAAAACGCCCAAATGGATGAGACCAAGAGAGTAGCGGGGATGAAAACGCTTGTGGCGATGACGACAGGCTTGACGAATACCCTCAGAAGAAGGATGTGAGCATATGATACCGCGGCACTGCTAAACGTTAAAATGACAAGAAGTGGGATTGTATGGAGGAATGTAGTATATGGGAGTGGGAAACTGCGTGGCGTCTTGGGTTTGTGAGTGAGGAAGAGTGAAAGGAGTGAGGAGAGGACGCATATTGATAGACCTGCGAGCCAGATGGAAGTCCAAATTGCATCATGAAACTTTCGTCGCGAACGGGATGATACATAACGCGGATCAGGAAGAGAGAAGAGGTCGATAGGCCGGGTATGGCCATCGCGAGGAAGGAGGGACTGGGTAAGAGACAATGAGAGAGATTGGGGTGGTGGTGGAGACGGCGTGAATACTGCGCGGGCTTGAGGAGGAGGCGGTATCGGAGGGCTATCATCAAGACCGGAAGAAGAGGGAGACGGGGATCTGAGATGGGTATGCTGGTGTGCTAGCCAACCTCGACTTTGTTCTGCATGTGAAGACCTTAGGAGGTGAGCGGAACTCGCGGGGTACTGCGAACCTGGATCCACTTCATCTAGGCGAAGATAGGGATCGTCAGCGTCGTCCGGAAAATCCCTGTGGGTGTTCGCTAGGCTGGTAAGGCCGGCGGTGTCCTGGCTAGTTCGGAGATGGGGGTCGCCGCCATCATCGAGATCCGAGGAGTCTCCTCTGTGGAGGTGGCCGGAGCTGTGCTGGGACCCATCGTCGGTAGAGAAGGAGAAGAAGAGGGGTTGTTCTGGTGATGCGGAAGCAGCAACACCGGGGCTCCTCTGGCGATTGAGGAACTGGGACGCATACGTCGAGAATGACGATGTCATGAAGGAGAAATGATAACGTGTACAGTAGGGGGAAATGGTCTTAATGGTGCATAAGACCGATCAAGACTAACCGACACCGAGATGGGGGCAGAGGCGGACGGACACTGGGCGAGTCAGTCGAGTCGAGCGTTGCCGACGCGCGGGCGATGACAAACCGTGAGAACGAATTCCTTCATAGGTCGGGTCACAGAGGCAGAGCAGAGCGTCATCGTGCGGTCATGCGTGGCACTGCTGGCACACCGCCGCCTCTGATATCACCCAGACAGAGCATGGATCACTTCCCTCTCTTTCAGGATCCCAGAACTGGGGTGCTATCATTCGGGAGTCTCCGATTCCTCGCCACGTGTATTATTTACTCAAGGCGACAGGATGCCTCTACGCGTAAATATTGAGTCGAGACCACCAGAGCTCTGTGCTTGCACTGGATTTAGCCGGGCGATGGACCAATGATAGGAGTCCATGTATACCCGTACCTGCGTACATCCAATCTGCTGTACGTGCTGTCCAGCACAGAAGACGCCTGTGTGCACCCGAAATCTGCCCGAAATCTCCGAGACGAGGAGATGAATATTAATGCCGCATCAGTCTTCCCCGAGTCGTATTCTCTGCCACATTCACGGACTCTTCAACTTCAACTCTCTTCCGTTTGTTCATTATACTACTACAACAACGCGTGCCTTACTGATACATATGTCCGTGGAAGAGAGCCGGAACTAGTATTCGAGCCAGAGTACAGTAGTCTTGGCGACGTACTTGAGACCCGAGCGCAGTCACCAGAATATCCAGTCGACCGTGCCGCGGTGGTAGCGTTTATAAATCAAACAGCCAAGACGCTGGTGCCCCACTAATGTCCACTGTGCCCGTAACCACGCTCAGGCTCACCCAACCATCGCTTAATAGTCCAGTCGTTACAAGTGCTACACCACCCCGAGAGTCATGGAGGGCGCAACTGTGATAAAGTGCTGCAGTCCTGACATAGTCAGATTTTCCGAAGGAGACCCAGAAGACCCCATAAACTGGTCAAGTCGCAAGAAGCAAGCTGTCGTCCTGATACTATGCGTGCTCTCATTTGTGTCGTGAGTCATGCGGGCATCTTTTTCGATCCCCATCTCTCACACACATCGTGAAAGGGCCTTGGGGTCCTCCTCTTATGTATGTCTCTTGATGTTCTTCAGGTACAGAATGTCGAGAACAACATCCAGGCTCCAGGGCAACCATATCTCATGCTGAAATACAACATAAGTATCGATTTAGCGAGCTCAGGCCTGAGTTTCTACGTCCTCGGATTTGCCATGGGACCATTAATTTGTGTGCATTTTCCCCACATACATTAAGATCGTCATCTGAATCGTTGTGCATCTTCGCAGGGGGTGACTCCGGACCAGTTCAATGACATCTCCAGTTGCTAACATTTCCCGTAACAGCCCCGCTTTCCGAGTTGTATGGTCGAAAACTGCCTTATATGCTCTCCTGGCCTCTCCTGATTGGTATGGACATCATGACGGGTCTTTTGTGTTCCGAAAGTGATGGTATTTACGGGATTCACAGCGGTCACTGCACCATCTGCATTCGCGGATAACATCGCTATCATTCTCCTCTGTAAGGCTTTCGCGATCGTCATTTATGGCTCCCCGACATGACAACGCGACTTGCTGCAGTTCGGTTCTTCACTGGCTGTTGCGCTGGATGTTCTATCAACAAGTAGGCATGGCCTTCAAATGATCTCTGTAACGGTCCTGATTTCCGAGCAGTGGCACAGGCGTAGTAGCCGAGTACGACTCTTCATTATCGCCCATCCGGTGACCAAGGCTGACTTTGCGACGCGCGATGAAGTATGTATCACAACGATAAGCGGGCCCAAGCCAAAGGTGTGTGTGTTTACTCCGTCTTTCGTGGGCGCTGATCTCATGATAAGTCTCCCGTGTCAGCGGTGGCGTGTTAGTAAGTGCCTGCGTACATCAAAACGTCAGGCGATTATGATGCTGATACCTGACCCGCCTATCTAGCGCCTTTTCCCCGTTGTCAGGGCCCTGCTTTGGCTCTTTGATTGGCTTCTTCGTGGCAGCAGCAGGATGGCACGGGTATGCTACCCGACTGCTTCCCCAGCGTGATCTACATGGCTCAACGTGAACAACACAGGCTTTGGGTTGTGCGCGTGCACCTTTACGCCTGTATCGTCTGCTGGCCGCTCGTGTTCCTGCTTCCCGAAACCCATGGCCCGACCATCCTCGGAAGGCGTGCACTGGCTCTACGTTTTCAGGGGCATATTCATGCCTTTTCACGAGAACAACTCGAGCCTATGACACTCCGGGATATCATCCAACGGTTCCTCCTGCGCCCAGCCAGTGAGTTGACCCGTAGAGCGGCAGTTTTTCTTATTTAGCTGACGAAAAAACAGAGATGCTCATCTATGAACCTATATGTCAGGGGGCAGCGATTTGGATAGGCCTGGCATATGGCATTGTTTAGTACGCTCTGCACAAATACGTCCGGAACATGTCTAACGGCGGTGTCTGAAGCTTCTTTTTCGAAGTATATCCAATTGTATTTATCGTGCAGGTAGGTCGGCATGTGTCTATCGCGTGCCGTTCTTGACATATCCAGCATAAAATACCATTCCACCTTTGCGGAGTCATGTTCCTCTTTATTCCCATAGGGATGCTTATAGTCCTCGCACTATTCCAACCGCTCGCGAAACTATTCGCCCGTCTTCCCTTGCCTGGAATCGTGCCAAAGGATATGCCGCTTGCCGAGCCTGAAAGCCGTCTGATGTTTGCTCTATCTGCGTGGTACGCGATCTACTTTGGTTCCTGGCTTTCATTTATGGCTATATATTCCTGTTAGTGCTGCCATGCCTATATCATTATTCTGGTTCGGCTGGTACGTAGTGAATGGCTGATTCCACATTCAAATCTCATACTTTCCTCTAGGTCGAGTGGACCGGAGACACA
>WTXF01000452.1:0-18133 GCA_022496215.1 Russula brevipes | reverse complement strand
AGACGCGGCACACGCAATCATCGATAACGACCCCAAGTGGGTTATTACTGACGTCCATCCCGAATCTATGGGGAATTACAACCCTGCAACCGCAAAGACACGGGCAGAGCGCCGTGCGACACAGAACCCTGAAGACCACACCGAGGCAGGCCCATCACGCGCCGGCAATACACAGAACAGCTATTTTGACACCATCGAAGAAGCGGACATAGAGATTGCCGACGACGGTCTACGCGACGTAGTAGAAGACAGCGAGGCCATGGGGCCTACCATCTACTGATGTTGGCTCGGCATTTACTTCTCGAAGAACTGTTTTATTTAATCTCTACTCGCGCTTTTGAATAGCGCACTTATTACACGTACGATAAAGAATGTACCGAAAGTAACGATTGTGGCACCACACGAGAATTTGTGTGGGAATTGCATGAATACAATCCCCGTTGACTTCTCTTGAGGGGGAGGATGTAAGGCCGCTGGTTAAGAGTAGCGCGTCTTACGAAATCAGAGCACATGATCACATGCGCGACGCGCGTACCGATACTCGAGCACCTACACGAGTACCCTACCTCAAACACGGGCGCGAACAATAGAATCCTGACTAACTCCACCTCGCTCGATGAAAACAACTGAACAAGAAGCCAAGGCACCCACGGAGACCGCGGGGATGAAGAACAAGGCCGAAACGCGTTCGGAACACAAACGCGTTGTCGAGCCTTGTGATTGAGCATGCAACGTGAGACTTGGGCTCGCGCCCCGTCTTACCCTAAGAATAAGAATGAAAGTACTTGATAATAGAAGTGGTCCGAGGGACCACGAGAACAATAAACGCACCCTAGAAAGGGATGAATATAATAGTATTAAGTCTATGGACTTGTACTTACAGACTACCTAAGTAACTGTAGATAAAAGGGCACGCATTTGCCCTCCTGTATGGTAGACTATATTTTACCTACGAAACTTTGCAACACGACCCCGATTGGGCTAGTTCTGTGTTGCCTGAAGTTCTTGGTGAACTCGTCTCTAACTCTATCATCTATCTCATAGCACCCTCCGGGTGTTACAATCAGGCAGATGAAGAGGCAACGTGAGCGCAAAGCTCTGCGTTAGGGCCGAGGGCACTCCTGCCAGCCGGGGCAGGCGAAGCCAGTGGGTCATCAATGACGTCGTCAATGCAGGCACCGGGCACCGGGCGGGGCCCAGCACTGGGAGAGGGGGAGCCCATCCGTGCATCCCCACCCGAGTCACCCGACTCGCCAGCCGTGAAGCCGGTTGCGGGTTTGGAGTCTCGCGCAAAAAGGGCGCGGTACAGGGCACAGAGGGGGCAGGCATGATCGTAGGCGCGGTGGCCTTTGAACACGGTGTCCGGCTTTCCCTTGTCTTTGCAGTTGAAGCACCACGGGGGGCAGTTGCAGCTACCCCGCGTGGAGTGAGAAGCCTTGGTGCAGCACCGATCGTCGTGCTCCTCCGTCGTGTGGCCACCACCACAGACGCAGCACTTAATCAGCGAGGCAGGGCGAGGGCACCGCTCCGAGGAGTGGCCCAGGCGATGGCAGCGTTCACACTGGCGAAGCATGGGGCGGGAGTCAAAGCGGGCGGCGCGACAGCGTACCCCGAACATGAAGGGCGAGGACCGAACGATCTTGGGCATGTGCTCATTGTGGGGGTCGAAGATCGTGAAGATGATCTGGTCCGCATCCAGGCGGTGTACGGGTATGGGTTTCATGGGTACGGGTGGGGGTCCAACAAAATGTGACCCATGGGTGACCCATGTCACACCCTAGGTGAGGGCCAAAGCAACACAGTGCAACACAAAGTCTGTTTTGAAGGCACAGCAACGACCTCACCCCCACTGTCCTCTCCCCTACTGTCCTCTCCCCCACTGTCCTCCCCCCACTGTCCTCCCCCCCACTTTTTGGTGCAATGCCAGAGGACATCAAGATGCAGATTGAGGATGAGAGTGAACTGGAACTGGGCAGAGCCAAGGGATTGGAGGATGAAAGGTGCAAGACTGTGGATATGTTCTGATGCTGGGTCTGACATGCAGACAAATAGTGAATACCTTGCTGGTGCTGAGAGCTCGCCTGCAACAGACGACCCTGATTCGGATGGGTCGCTGGGCAGGAGTGCCGGTGAAATGCCAGGTGAAGAGTCAGGCAATACAAGTGATGGAAGGCTAAGGTGTGACAGGGGTAAGGGTCAACCCGCGATATTTCAGTCACAGGTTGTCACGGGTACGGGTATGGGTTGGCGATTCTCACACCTGCACAAACCCTCACCCTTACCCGCCAGGTTGCAGGTTTTTTAGTTCCAACCTGCTGTGGTGTATTTTCCTCCGACCCCCTGGACTGTCTCTCAAATCCTGAATATATTCGATCATCGGCCCTCATTGCTGCCAAATCCGCATGTTCAGAGCAGGACACCCTTGGCCTTGAGGATGCCACATGATGACTCAGCGTGCTCGAAGGCTTCCCCAAACCCACCACTAGCAATGCAACGCAATGGCACACAGTGTCGCAAACCTAGGCGTGTCAAGGATATTTCCCAATGGCTATGCCACAAGAGATGAGTTTAACGTCCTGAGAGGGGTACAAGAGAGGATGAAGATAGAGGAGTGGACTGGAAGAGGTGGTATCGCAGTGCAGTCCTGCTCATGCAACCTGTTTAGTTGCTACTTGCTCTACCTCAGTTGGTAATACAAGTGAATTGTCTGAGGGCATCTCTACCAGACGCTTGTCCTTATATACAAGGGTACTTTAGGGCTGGTCTTTAGAAGTGTGATCTAGTACTGTAGTTACTAGCCAATCATCAAATCGCAAGGAATGGTGCCATCTCTAGCGGTTTTACTAATCTCTGAACCTTGTTAGTAATTGCACAGTCGGGTTAGTCATGTGCATCATGTGACTGTGCTGGGGTCATGTGATCCGGTGCTGCTTCCATTTCTCTGGTTTCTCTGAGTATTCATCTGGCAAGAAAGGTTTACATAAGTCGTGGGAGTTTGTTACGTGAGCCAAACTCGTGCATCGTTCTTCTGGGTCTTCTAGGGGGAATTTCTGGTCAACAAGGGGGAATTACGGGCTCAGGAGGGTGGTTTCTTCTGGGCTTTCTTCTGGGGTGGGTTTCTGGACAACAGGGGGAGTTCCTGGGCATCTGGGAGGGTTCTGTGCATCTGCAAATACAAGTGGGAGTTACAATTTCTGGTATGTCATGACAGTTCATGACACGCAGGACGCAGAACAGGAGCTCCCTCAACTCACAGCTCAGGCCAAACTTCGGTCCCAGGAGCAACCCAGTATCCCCCCAATTGTAAGTCATCCTTTTTTTTCAATTTCAACCACCACTCATCCCCAGATTCAGAGTAAGAAAACAACCCTACAAAATCCCATTCGGTCCCTCTCACAGTTGCGGAGCAGCCACAGCAAGACCCTGCTGACAACCTGCGCAGAGAGCGCATCGCCCACACCGAGTGACCAAACACAGGCACATCATGGGCTCGCGGCAGGCACGACGAACCATGGAGCTCCCAGTGAGCAGCCACAATGACACCACCCATGACCTGTGCGACCTGCATGGAGAGCCTGTTGCCCGTTGCCTGCGCCAAGTAACCAGATGCCAGCACATCAGGGCGGGTATGACAAACGCATGGAGCTCCCAGGGCGGAGCCACGATGACCTTGCCAACAACCTGTGCAACCTGCACGTCGTGCATCACCTGCACCAAGCGACTGCATGCAAGCACATTGTGGCGAGCACGAAGAACGCCCAGAGCTCCCAGGGAGCAGTCACCACAATGACACCGCGGCAACCTGCGTGTTGAGCAACTAAATGTGAGCACATCGCGGTGGGCATGAAGAACAGCAGAGCTCCCAAGAAGCAACCGCAACGATGACATCGTGGCAACCTGCATGTCGTGCATCGCCTGCGCCGAGCGACCAGCATGTTGTGCGTTGCCCACGCCGAGCGACCAGCACGTCATGCATCACCCGCGCCGAGCGACCAGCACGTTGTGCGTCGCCCGCACCAAGCGACCAGCACATCGTGCATCGCCCACGCCAAGCGACCAGCATGTTGTGCGTCGCCCGTGCCGAGCGACCAGCACATCGTGCATCACCCACGCCGAGCGACCAGCATGTTGTGCGTCGCCCGTGCCGAGCGACCAGCACATCGTGCATCGCCCGTGCCGAGCAACCAGCATGTTGTGCATCGCCCGTGCCGAGCGACCAGCACATCGTGCATCGCCCACACCGAGCAACCAGCACATCGTGCGTCGCCCGCGCTGACAACCTGTGCATCATGCGTCACCCACGCCAAGCAACCTGCGCATTGTGTTGGCTTCTCTTAAAGAAGCCTAATTCTTTAGATCTAGCCAATGTTATTATATAGTTTTCCTTTGTGACCCTCCAACCTGCAGGTTTTCAAAAATACTGTGATGAAAGTACGGGTTTTCGATATACCCACAATAAGTAAGGGTTAACCTGCACCCGTACCTGTATGGGTACGGGTTTCATGGGTATGGGTGCAGGTCCAATGAAATGTGACCCGTGGGTGACCCATGTCACACCCTATGGAAGGCCTTCCCCACTCTCTGATCAACCTGATGATAACGACTCAGTGCCGCACTCTCCAGCAACCCCCATAGCATCAAGTCCAACTGATGGGCAGGAAGATGAGACAGCTCCCATCATTCCAGAGATGGACAAAGACAAGGCCCTGAATGAGAGTGGATCGAAAGTCATGGAGCTAGGACAAAAGCAGGGACTTTCCAGTACAACCGAGGCCAGCCCCCTGAAGGAAGGGTCATCAAAACCTCATGAGGCTAGGGAAAGCCAGGATCGCTCTCAACCTGCATGGAAATCCTGGCGCATCAGGGATGAAATCGTGCCAAATCCTCATCAAACCTAGAGTGTTGGAGCAGGAAAAGGGGTATTGAAGAAGAAATGAGCGGTGATCTCCCAAATATGTAGAAAGAAATATGCAGTGCTATGGGGTATGTAAATATGAACAGGAATTGTTTCAACAAGAATTCAAATGAATTGTGAAAGTAATGGGTCATACTAGTTTGAATTAAATGGCCTGGAATATGAGAGCTGCGGAAATGTTCATAGGAGTCTTGAATGGTAAGGAAATCTGTAAGTGGTGAGTGTCATGAACCATCATGACACCAAGTTACACCACAGAGAAATAACCACCACTAGCAGGATTGAACCCAAGTCTCGACCACGTGACCTCCCCTCGGGTCTGAGTCACATGATGTCACGTGACCAGAAACCCCTGTTTAGTCACGTGATGTATCACATGACTCCCTTAGTAATCCGCAGCACAGTCAGGTGACTGCCTTAGCAAAATCATGAAGAAAGTCATACCACTTGAAAAGTGGTGCCATTCCTTAGTATTTGATGATTGGCTGGAAGCCTTTCATGGTCCTCTCATTGATCGGTCACACGTATGATGACCTGCCCTAGAGTACGCGGACAGACCAGGCCATGCAGTATATAAGACCTAGTAACTCATAGGAACAGTCCTCAGACTGTTCACTTGTATTCCTCCTAGGATTGCGACAGTCAATAATACTCCTTGGTTTTGATCCCACCGTGTTGTAACCTCCATGCTGGACCATTCTAGTCCCCCTCGCATCTATTCCCCTGTCGATCCCCTGTTCCTCTTGTCATACCTTTGCTTGTTACTCGCAAACGTACTCCTGTGGTTTAGCCGCCTTCCTACAGACCCCACGTGCCCCTAGTCCATGCTCACTCCAAGTAGTGAGTCGTGACAGTGTCAGTGTGAAGACATTTCAGAGCGCCTGCTTGTGCATCCAGCTGCGGTGCTGCTTCTGCACCACGACCTTCCACTCCTTGAAGGTGTTGGGGGTGTCAATGTCGATGACCACTTCCACAAGCGTGCGTGGGAGTCCAAGCGTGAATAGCTTGAGGTTGTGAGGGTCATTCAGGTGGATGTTAGCCCAGAATGCGTTGTACTCGAAGTTGGCAATGTATTGGTTGACATTGCCATCTTTCATGCGCAGCTCCGAGAGCTTCTTTTGCGTGCATTCATGTTTAGCATAGTCGACAAACACCTTGAGGAACTCTTGCTCGAGGGCCTGCCAGACTGTCATGTGGTAGGGGAGGATGGTGGGGTTGGACTCGACCTCCTCGAGCCACATGTACATGCACATGACCCATCCTTCGACTTGTGGGCCCTTGATGAGTCTGAGGAAATATGCGCACTTCCTCCAGGGGTCGCACATGATGCCAGTGTGTTGAGTCATTATCATGAACCTCTTAAACTTGGTGAGGAAGAGGAGAGTTTTGCTCCAATCTCCTGTGAATACCGAGGGTGGCATGCCCTCGATGCATCTGTTCTGGGCATTGTTATCAGGTGTGGGGTCATTCATTGCCCACATGCTGAAATCGTCACCATTGCCACCACCACCGCCGCCACTCAGAGGTGGACAGACAGCGCATGCGGTCGACAGGTCGGAACTAGTGTTGGACACAGGTGACACCATGGGTGACTTTTTGTCACACTGCACCTGTCACCTGTCACACCGTACCCATCATTGACCTGCACCTGCAGTGCAGGGTTTTTACTGTGGTAGATTTCAAATAAACCACAGGTTGAACACTTGCAGGGGTTCAACCCGTGGTACATGACTAATATATATATATTCTACAACAAAATGTACTAAAGTAATAGTAAGATGGGGCCGAGCACACAGCAGTTGCAGAACGAACTTCAACACACGAGGCTCACTGGGCTCACGCCGGCCGCAGATCCCCAAGAAGGTCGTGCTGCACCACAAGTGGGACGGCATGAGTGCCATAGTGTGCCCTGTTGAGTGCCAAGGTGGGCGGGGAGGGCATTGCGCTGGGAGGGGCATGCGGCGTATGAGTGCGGCTGCCAATGTGCCAGAGGGCGGGGAGGAGCATGCAGTGTGTGAGTGCAGCTGCCAATGTGCCAGAGGGCAGGGAGGATGTTGCGCTGGGAGGGGCACATGGCATGCGAGTGCGGCTGCGAGTGTGCCAGAGGCAGGTGGGGAGGAGGTCCTGGTGGAAGGGGTGCGTGGCAGGTATGAGCACGAGGTGGCTGCGAGTTTGCAAGGCAGGTGAGAAGAACATGGTTGTTGGAGGCACGCAGTGGGTGCGAGGGCAAGGGCAAGGGCAAGGGCGAGTGCCACCATCTGCAGTCTTGTGAGGGAGGCTCCTCGGGAGGGGGCCATTGTGTTGCCAAGGGGGCTTAACCAGAACCGAGGGCAGGCACTTGAAGGGCCCCCAATGGTTTGGGGCCCAAGTCTGAGTGTCACCGCCGGTATGTTGCGACTCCAAGTAGCAAGGAATAAGGGCAAAGCTAAGTCACGTGTCGACTTAGAAGAACGATAGAGCAGAGGTTTTCCTGTCCCAGTACGTTAGGACACCTCTATGAGAAGGGAAGGCACATGAGAGTGGAGGAGTAGTCAAGAGCTCAAGTCGTATTCAGGTAGATAGTGTCACGACTCACTACTGGGAGTGAGCGTGGACGAGGTGCACGTAGGTTCTGTAGGAAGGCGGCTAAACCACAGGAGTACATTTGCCAATAGCAGACAAAGGTACGACAAGAGGAACAGGGGGTCGACTGGGAGATGGACGCAAGGGGGACTGGAATGGTCCAGCGTGGAGGCTATAACACGGTGGTATCAAAGACAAGGAGTATTATTGACCATTGCGATCCCGGAGAGATACAAGTGAACAGTCTGAGGACTGTTCCTACAAGTTACTAGGTCTTATATACTGCGCAGCCTGGTCTGTGCGCATACTCTAGGGCAGGTCATCATACACGTGACCAATTAACGAGAGGACAAGGAAAGGCTTCCAGCCAATCATCAAATACTAAGGAATGGCACCACCTTTCAAGTGGTACGACTTTCTTCATGATTTTACTAAGACAGTCACCTGACTGTGCTGCGGATTACTAAGGGAGTCACGTGATACATCACATGACTAAACAGGGTTTCTGGTCACGTGATGTCATGTGACTCAGACTTGAGGGACGATCACGTGACTCCGAGTCACGTGCTCAAGACTTGGGTTCAATCCCGTCAGTGGCGGTTATTTCTTTGTGGTGTAACTTGGTGTCATGACGGTTCATGACAGATAGACAGGAGACTCAACTTGCCGTCCTACAGACAGCAAGGAGGGGTTTATATACAGAGGGAGCTGTGCTACTACTGGGCGCAACAGCTCATCAAGAAACACATGCTAGTCGTACAGTAAACACCTGATAACTGCATCTTGCTGGCATCCCATGCCAGCTCAGCACAACGGTGAGTCATCAGCCACAAAGGCGCAATCACAAGCCACAAAGGCCACAAGGCCACAAACACTCTAAACACTAAACACTAACCGATATCACAAGCCATGTGCTGGCAAGCGCTTCCATCATATGAGTCAGTCCGAAACTACGTGGCACGAGTCACTTTGGCCGGTACCACTACTTACCCCAGTGCACGGATATTACCTGTCCTGGGAGCCGGTTACACTGAGGGCGAGGTGGGTGAGGCACCATAACTATGCATGGTCAAGGTCCATGTGCAAGGCCAATTGGCCTGCACAAGGGCAGTCGACTGATGCGGAGCAGGCCCCTCTGAAGAGGGCCACTACCGATAGTCTTGAGGGGGTGCCTCCTCGGGAGAGGAGGAGGGCGTCACGTCACAGAGCAGGCCCCTTTGAAGAGGGCCACCTCCCATGGCCTTGGAAGGGCACCTCCTCGGGTGGAGGGCATCACGTCACCAATGGAGCCTGGGGCCACATCAAGTGCAGCTGAGGCTCCCCAACTGTGCATGATCGAGGCCATGTGTGAGGGCCGCTACATGTGGTCCTGAGGGGAGTGTCATGTCACCACTCACCAAGGGGGGCCCTGAGCCACAAATAGTGCGGCTAAGGCGCTGCGGCCGTGTTACTGCACACAGTCGAGGGGTCTTGAGGGCTGGCAGCTGGTGGTGCCAGGGACGACAATCTTGCAGAGGTTGCAAGTGACTTGAGTTTTGTGTTTGTTGGGGTATTGGGGTCTTGAGGAGCATCGCTGTGGGCCCAAGACGGCTGGAATCCCATGGGCTGCAGGCCCAAGAATGGCGACGGAGATGTCGCAGGGTGTGTGGCATCAGGAAAACGGCAAAATGCTGAATGCTTCTTAATGCCTCTTAATGCCTCTTATCCGCTTATTAAGAAGGGCACCCTGCTTAATAAGAGCAATAAAGAAGCATTAAGAAGCATTAAGAAGCATTCAGCATTTTGCCGTTTTCCTGATGGGGCTGTTGGCAGTGTCATGGTTGGGGCAGGTGGTGACACTCTTGCAGGCGGCGACCAGTGCATTGAGGACATTGAGGGCCAGAAGTGCAAAACCCGTCCAAACCTGTGACACCATTGAATGGGTCATGGTATTGCCCGGGTTGAGATTTCCAGGGACCGCACCCGTACCCAATGACCCCATGACCCGAACACCTCGGGTTTACCTGAACCCATGTCCAACACTAGTTGGAACGGTGTGGTGGCGGGTATGTGGGTGTCATGAAGTCATTGCCATTGTCGTCATCTTGCACTGGTGTGGGAGCCCAGGAGATGCATGGTGTGTTGGTGGTCAGGTCGCCACTGTCAACGAGCGCGCCGATGTCGAGGCTGTCCATTTGCCACTCCCAGAGCCTGAGCTGGCTTCGTGCCAGGTGGTGGGCTTCCCATCTGCTGTCATGCCATCAGATTTTGAGCCAGATGCCAGCATAGTTGGTGACTGCAAGTTTGTGTCCATTGAGGCTTGCATAGTAGCCCATCCAGGGGGCCCCATACATCGGGAAAATGTCCATAAACTTTCCAACTTTTTGACTTTTTTAAGTCAAAAAGCTAAAAAGTGGCAAAAGCCAGAATCTATTCATGATAAAAAGTGAGAAATGAGGCTTTTTTTTTTTGGAACTTCATGCAATGAACTGTCTCCCCCTCTATTTCCTGATAGCCATTACTGTTTGTGGATTTCATAACTTTTTATAGCTTTTTAATTTTTTGTCACAGCAGCCAAATGTAGCTTTCCACAAAATTTAGGTTCCTTTTCAACTTTGGGACTTTTTGCAATTTTACCCAACTTTTGCTCCTTTTTGGGCTCGTACGAGCTTGTACAAGCCAAAAAAGTTTATTGCAGGTTTACCGATGTACTCTCCTGCCTTCAGGAAGGCTGTTCCTTTAGTATACTCATCTGGAATATACTTTTCTGTCTTGGGGGTAATGGCAAATGGAAGGCACAACACCTTCAGTGATGAGGGCTCCATTTCACCCAGTTCGCACACATGTGCTCTAGAGAGAATAGGCAAGGGAGGGGGATGCACATGCGGAGAGTTTCCAAGGAGAGAAAGTTCGTTCTGATGATTCTGCAGAGACAATCTATCTACAGTTTATATGTATTCTATGTGCGACAAGCACGGGTGGTATAGTAAAGGGTCCAGTGAATGGGAGAGAAAGGGCTTAAGGCCCCCTTTGAAGTCAAAGGGAATAAGTAGTGCGTGTGCGATGAAGGTATGAGCATCAGGGCACGAAGTTTGCCTGCCGATGTCAGCGCTCGGGCTCATGTACGCTTGCCCGTTTGTGTCTACGTCTAATCTAAGTGTCAGTGATCCTCCCCATCGCAATCTAATCCCAATTCCAATTCCAACACTCCCCCTCAAGTGCAGCACAGTCTGAGCACTGCGTTGAATCCCTTCACCTTCCACTCGGGCAGTGCCTTCGTCAGCGCATCGGCTACCATCTCGTCGGTGGGACAGTAGACTATCTTGAATGTCCCATCATCGACAGTCTGACGAATAAAATGGTACCTTATGTCAATGTGCTTTGTGCGCGCATGGAAGTTGTCAGTGGTCGCGAGTTTACACATGGCCTGGTTGTCGCAGTGCAGGGTGGTTGGGGATTCTATGGGACCGAGCAGCTCTCCAATGAGGCGCCGTAGCCATATCCCTTCCTTCGCTGCGTGCGTGGCGGCGACGTACTCGGATTCCACAGTCGAGAGAGTGACGAGCTCCTGCTTGCAGGATCCCCAGGACACAGTGCCTCCGTCTATGAGGAAAGCACTGCCGGTGATTGCCCTGCAGTGCTCCTGCGTCACGCCGTCCGCATCCATGTAGCCGACGAGGTCATGACGCTCGCTGCCATAGGTCAGCGCAAGCGTCTTCGTCCCTAGGAGGTAGCGGAGGACGCGTTTGACTGCATCCCAGTGTGCTTCTCCTGGGTGCTCAAGGAATTGTGAGAGTGTCGATACAGCAAATGTGATGTCAGGTCTTGTAGCTACGGACACATACATAAGACTCCCGACAGCCTCCCTATATGGGATGCTGTTCATGCGCATGAGCGCGGTGGGGTCAGATGGGGCATCGGTTTTCGAATAAGTGATACCTGGCACCATTGGGGTGGGTGCAGGCTTCGTGTCAGTTAGGTTGAAACAACTGGCTATGGACTCAATATATGAAGTTTGCAACAGTGAGATCGTCCTCGCTTCACGATTGTGAGTGACTTTGATCCCCAGGAGCCAGCTGATAGGCCCCAAGTCTGTGAGGGAATACTTCTCATTGAGTTTGTGCTTGTAGGACTCGATAAGCTTCTTCGAGCTCCCTGTAATGGCACAGTCGTCCACATGGATGGCGATGATGATGATGTGTTGGTCGATGCAGGCGTAGAACATGCCGGGGTCTGCGTCGCTAACGCGGAATCCAAGCTCGATGAGTGCGCGACGCAAGGCGTCATACCACTTTCGGCCTGCTTGTTTGAGGCCATACAATGCCTTGAGGAGCTCTTTGACAAAAGCTCCATTACCTTCTGACTCATACCCCGGAGGCTCTTGCATGTAGATGGTTTCATCGTCGTCGAGGGTTCCGTTGAGATACGCACCATTGAAGTCGAAAGATTCTATCTCCCAGTCGAAGCGTGCGGCAAGCGCGAAGACGACACGAAAGCTCGCAATCCACGCTACGGGCGAGTAGGTGTCGAAATAGTCGATGCCATGAATTTGCGTGAACCCTTTTGCAATGAGTCGAGCCTTGTACTTGTCAATTGAGCCGTCTGACTTGTGTTTGATCCGAAAGACCCATTTGCTGCCTACGACGTTAGTGTGGGGTGGATGCAGGACGGTGGTCCATGTCATGGCCCTCTCAAGCATCTCCATCTCGCAATCCATCGTGTCCTTCCAGCATGGCCAGTTGGACCGAGATTGCGCCTCACAGAGCATCTTTGGGTTGTCTTCTGAGTTGATAATGGCAGCAGCTATGAGTGGATCGTATTGTGCATGAAAAACGCAATCAGCAGGTGGTTTGTCAGAGAAGTTTAGGGCTGGACACTCCCCATTTGGCTCCCCCTGAAGCTTAACAGCTATGGGGGAGCCGGGAATGTTGAGAGTGTTTGCATATGCGGTTGTGTCAGGGCTGCTCGATGCCTTGGACACGGCGTGTGCCATCGCGCACGTCACAAGGCCAGGGCGCATGGGGGCTGCACACATCCTGGGGCCGGGGCGTGTGGGGGCTGGGGCTGGCTTTCCCGAGGGAGGGGGTGTTGAAAGGTGCATTGAGGGGTTGACTATTGTGGTGTCGCTAGCTGTGCTGGGCAATGCATCCGGTTGCTGGCTGACTGACTGGTCTGTGGCCGTCTGCTCCCCCTCAGGCAGCAAGGGGAAAGCGACACGCACAGTTAGTGAATGGAAGGGGTATGGATATACCCAGGGGTAGGGCCCAAGGGTATACAAGGGTAGGGTAAGGGTACGAAATTTCAAACCCTTACCAAACCCGTACCCTTGAGGTGGGTTGGCGGGTCATGGGGGTACCCGTGAGAAATCATGTGTCAGCATAGTTCACCTCCTCACGTGTCCTCATGGCCTCATGGCCTCACGAAACTGCCTCTCTCGACGATCCCCGCCAGCCTACACCTGATCTTGAACCAAGCCACTTCAAGATTGGTATCGCACCCAACACCCTCAAGTCATAAAGCTCTAGAAACCTGGGTTCGATGACCTGAGGAACCGCCGCCCCGCAACACCAGCAAAAGCAAAGCCTCTAACCTCAAAAGCGATGCTGCCGTTGCCGCCGGTCACCCCCAAGGCCACCCCTCCGTCCACGTTGCCACCATCTCCCACCTCTCCCATCCACGCCGCCACCGCCCCCTGCGTCGACACGTCCGCACGCGCCAGCAGCGCAAGTCCACCCCGACTCCGTTCTTTCCAATGCCACCACCAGGCTGTACAGAAACTCAAGAGGTCCCAGCCGCTACACAACACGACCTCGCAGAGGTGGGGGCCACCTGTATCTTCGTGCGGGTGATCTCGCTGGTCATTCCTCATCTTGTCAGATGACAACACCCCAGTCGTTATGACTCGTCGTCGTCGTGTGCCTCCTCCTTTGTTGCATCCTAAGGCAAACTGTGGTCCCAGGAGCAACCCAGTTTCATCCCCCCAAATTGTAATTCCTCATACTTTTTTTTTAAATTTCGACCGCCACTCATCCCCGGATTCAGAGTAAGCAAATGACCCTACAAAATGCTCTCACAAGCGCGCACATCACGGCAGGCACAAAGAACGTGCGGAGCTCCCAGGGAGCAGCCGCCACGATGACATCGCGGTGACCTGTGCATCGTGCGTCACCCACGCCAAGTGACCGAACGCAAGCACATCGCGGCAGGCACGAGGAACACGCAGAGCTCCCAGGGAGCAGCCGCCACGACAACATCGCAGCAACTTGCGCATTGTGCGTCAACCCCGCCGATTGTCCAAGTGCGAGCACATTGCAGCAGGCGCAGCAGGCCCAGGGAGCAGCCGCCACAACGACAGCGTGGCGACTGTGCGTCGTGCGTCACCTGCACCGATTGTCCGAGCGCGAGCACATCGCAGTGGGCACGAAGAACGCGCGGAGCTCCCAGGGAGCAGTCGCCACGACGACGTCGCAGCGACCTGCGCGTCGTGCGTTACCCCCACCAATCGTCCGAGCGCGAGCACATCACGGCAGGTGCGGCAGGCCCAGGGAGCAGCTGCCACAATGACAGTGCAGCGACTGTGCGTCGTGCATCGCCGGCGCTGACTGTACATCGTGCATCGCCGGCGCTGACTGTACATCATGCATTGCCGGCGCCGACTGTGCGTCGTGCGTCGCCAGTGCCATCTGTGCATCGTGCGTCGCCGGTGCCGACTGTGTGTTGTGTGTTGCCGGCGCCGACTGTGTGTCATGCGTCGCCCGCGTCGACTGTACGTCGTGCGTTGCCTGTGCCAACTGTGCGTCGTGCGGCACCAGTGCCGACTGTGCGTCGTGCATCACCCGTGCTGACTGTGCGTCGTGCGTCGTGCGTTGTGTGTCATGCGTCGCCTGCGCCGAGTGACCAAACGCAAGCACGTCGCGCACAGCAGGCACGACGCGGGCACGGAGCTCCTTCTAGTACCATTGTATTGTAGTTTACTTTCAACTTTTAGCACATAGCATACTGTACTGGCCATAGGAACCCAATTAAAATAGAATTTTCGAGTGTTTGAGTGCACAGGTGCAGGGGTATCAAACCCCCAAACCCTTAAGTACCCTTATCTGTTTAGACGGGTAACCCGTACCCGTCAACGCAGGTACGGGTTTTGGCGGGTACGGGTACGGGTAGAGCTGGGAATACCCGAGGGTTACCTGTGCCATTCACTACGCACAGTGCTGGCAGCCAGTACGAATTTGACGTTGCGTTCGACTGACACAGAGTTCTTGCCCGCCCAGTAAATGCGGTGGGCATGTGTGCTGTCGATGTCGTAGCCTACCCATCGACCCTCTACAGCACATGCGTCGAGCTTCGAACCGGACGCGCTGTGAACCCAAACCTGTTGTGCCCACTCTGGCAGCCCTGCAAGGTTAGGTTTCTCGCCATGAAGAAGTTCATATGGCGTAGTGTCCCCGATGATATGGGTGGACGTGCAATTTCTGAGCCAGGTTGCAAACTGGATGGCCTCTGCCCAGAGGGTTTTGGGCAGGTCGCTGCAGTGCAAGACCACGTGCACACACTCAACGAGTCGGCAGTTCAAGGACTTGGCAATCCCGTTGTGCTGCGGTGTGTCGTGCGTGGTGAGGCACCGTTCGGTACCCTGCTCCTGAAGGAACAAGTCGAACTCGTGGCTGGTGAACTCGCTGCCACAGTCAGAGCGAAAGCGCTTGATGCTCACGCCGTGCTGGGTCTTGGCCCATGCCGCAAACAACTTGTAAGCGGCAAAGGTCTCGTCTTTGGTGTGGAGGATGAAGGTACGCGTGTAGCACGTGTAGTCGTCTGTGAATGTGGCATAGTATTTTCGGCCCCCCAAGCTATTGGTAGGGGAGGGGCCCCAGACGTCTGAGTGGATTTCCTCACCAAAAGCCTCAGCACGAGGTGCTTCTCGCTCTTTGCGGATGACCTTGCGGGTTGTTTTGGCATGCTCACAAGAATCGCAGGTGGGAAGGGGGGTGTTGTTGGTGATGGAGAGTCCAGTTACTGTGCCGTGCTGCACCAGCGTGCGGATGGCGTTGGGGGCGATGTGGCCAAGTCGACGGTGGAGCGTGGCCAACGGCAGTGCCTCTATGGCTGCGCCGGCAGTCTCTGCATGGTCGACTTTGTACAAGCCATTTTCAGTGGCTCGCATGACTCCGATCGTCTTGCCTTGCTTGTTGGCAATTCTGCAGGTGTTCCCCTCAAACGTGACAGTGTAGCCAGCCTTAGTGTTGCCGAAACTCGGCTAGCCGCGAGCCGACTTGCCGAGCTGCAGCTCATGCCAAAGTCGGCTTGGCTAGCCGGCTCAAGCCGCATTTTTTACCTATTTTTACATTCACTCTACAGAAAAACTTTCATTCGCTATTTTAATGACCATCTACAGGTACACAAGTACATCAGGAAAACGGCAAAATGCTGAATGCTTCTTAATGCCTCTTAATGCCTCTTATCCGCTTATTAAGAAGGGCACCCTGCTTAATAAGAGCAATAAAGAAGCATTAAGAAGCATTAAGAAGCATTAAGAAGCATTCAGCATTTTGCCGTTTTCCTGATGTAGGGATAAAGGTAGATGAAACACCCCCCATGCATTTGTGAGCATGAGGGGTTGTCGCGTGCAGCAGGTGTCGGCAGTGTGGCAGCCGGGTGTCGTTGTAAATACCCCATACGCATTTGCGAGCGCAAGGGTGGGGGCTGGGGTTGTCGGAGTTGCGGTGTGCGTTGTCGTATACACCCTCCACGCATTTGCGAGCGCGGCCAGGCGTCATCGTATATCCCCCCCACGCGTTTGCGAGCGCGAGGGTGGGGGCCGGGGGTTGTCGGAGTTGCGGTGGGCATTGTCGTATACACTCTCCACACATTTGCGAGCGTGGGGGTGTCGGTGGCATAGCGGCCAGGCGTTGTCATATATTCCCCCCACGCACTTGCGAGCGCGAGGGGATGTCAGCGTTGCATGGGTGGCGGGCGTTGTCGTATACCCCCACGTGTTTGCGAGCGTGAGGGGGTGTGAGCGGCATAGCAGCCAGGCATCATCGTACATTCCCCCAGCACGTTTGCAAGCGCAAGGGATGTTGGAGTTGAGCGGGCATTGTTGTATACCCCCCACGCATTTGCGAGCGCAAGGGGGTGTGGGAGTCGTGTGGCAGCAGGCGTTGTCGTACACCCACGCATTTAGGAGCGTGAGGGGTTGTTGGAGTCGCGTGCGGCAGGCATTGTCATATCACGGTGCTCAGCCCATGTGGTCCTTGTCCGGTGGTGGCAGCTTGAATCCGCTGCGACGGCTACTGGTACCTGGTGGTTGGTGGTTGGCGACGACAACGGGGAGAGTGAGCCGGAGCACGAGGATGCAGACGATAGGCTGGAGAGTGCTTCAGAGAAGAGTGAGCTTAGCTGGCCAGCTGCAGGCGAGGATGTCACAGACATCTCTAGCAACTCCAGATCGGCATCCGAATCAAGTGTCGGTGGCGGGTCCGCATAAGAAGATGGGAAGAAGTTGCAGAACAGGTGCTCTGACTGTATTTCGACACATTCTTGAACTCGATCCAGATGTCCATGCGGCCAGGACGATAGAGAGCCGGATTGAGTTGTTCGAGATGATTTGTGGTGCTAAGGTAGTTATGAATCAGCACCAGAGGATAGCCAGCTATAGTGATGAGGACGTACCCTATGTGTTTGTGAGCAAGGGCCACGGAGCAGGGCGGGGCAGGGCGGGGCCTGGGCGACCAGGGCGGGGCGTGGGTGACCGGGGCAGGGCGTGGGCGACTGGGGCGGGGCCTGGGCGACCGGGGCGGGGCCTGGGCGATTGGGGCGGGGCCTGGGCGATTGGGGCGGGGCCTGGGTGATTGGGGTGGGGCCTGGGCGATTGGGGCGGGGCCTGGGCGACCGAGGCGGGGTGTGGGCGATTGGGGCAGGGCGGGGCGGGGCAGGGCGAGGGCGAGGGCAACGCAAAGAGAATGCGGCCCTCAGCAGTAGCAACACCATCAAGGGCGTTGAGTAAACCTCTTAGCCTGAGGGTATTGACGTCTGAGAGATTTTCCTTATTCCTGCTCCTTCGGCTCCTGCTGCTGGAGCTTGTTGTTGACTCATCCTTATTATCAGACTTTGAGGTAGACTTCTCCTTGTCCTTATCCTTATCCTTTGCCCGCGAAACCAAGTGGGTGAAGGCGGCATCAAGATCCTCGAGAAGGACGATGCAGTGTGAGAGAACACGACCTATGAGGGTGGCGAGAGTCGAGTCATTTATCCATGAAGATGATCTGCGGTATCCGGTCTTGTAGCCACATGAACGATGGGGGGCATTGAGGACCTTGGTGTGCGCACAGCGGGCATTGTCAGCATCTGTGGACCTGTGCGCGCGAGGAAGCATGCCCTCAATGCGTCCGTCTGGGGAGTGGTGGAGGCGCGTTCGTTGCCCACGCACCAAAGTCATCGCCATTGCCGCCACCACCACCGTCACTCGTAGGTGGACGGGTGGTGCGCGCGGTCGAGGGGTTGGATTGGTGTGGTCGTCTTCGTCTTTTTCAGGGGGCCCGAGTGGTGGAGGCACGTTCATCCCCCACACACCAAAGTCGTCGCCGTCGCCGCCGCCACCGCCGCCACTCGTAGGTGGAGGCGGCGTGCGGGTCGAGGGGTCGGATCGGTGTGGGGAACGGACAGCATGGGGTCGTCTTC
>WTXF01000451.1:0-18133 GCA_022496215.1 Russula brevipes | reverse complement strand
TACAAGACCAACGAACTGGCCGAGTTGGCAGGATATCCGCGTTCCGCATACCATGAGAGTATCTCATCGCATGCGTATCGGGTACTTTCCAAGGCCTTTGCAATACGGATCATTGCCCTCGATATTGGCTGGACTCGGCTTCGTCAACCGGCGAGCAGCAGGCAAAGCCACAAAGCTACCGCTCTGTCGAAGGCATCTTCAAGGCTGAGGAGCAACTGTCGGACCAGTTACACGAAGCGATCTTCAACGCATACGACCCGACTCTTTACGCAGAATTTTTCAGAGAAGGCCGAAGCGCACTTTCCGGCTTGGTTCTCGAACAGTATGAATCCAGGACCTGGCCGGCGAGCGCGAGCTGGGGATGACTTCGCCTTTGCAATAGCCCCTCTCAGTTGCGAATGGAGCTTTCCAACGTTGAATCCACGGATACAATGGTGGCCCGCGCTGATGAGCTTATCCATACACTCTTCTCCATCAACCTCAACCTCACCCTGGCCTATGCATCCACCCAACTCGGTCAGTCATGGCAAGCACTCTTGGTTGGAATCGCACCCTTCCTACGGGGCGATATCAAATTTCGACTGTGGTGCTGTCACTTGCATCGTCAATATCTGCTTCTATTGCCCAAGAGAAACGCTCTGGAGAAATCATACTCGCCGCCCATGGTGTTCGGTTGGCGATACTTCTGGCGCTGGAACTCGCATGGTTCTCGGGCAACGCATTTGGAGACGAGAAACGGAAGTCGCCAACTTCATGAAGGTCATGGAGAACGCCCATGGTATCGTTATGAGCGAGTGGCAGTCGCCATTGGACTCAGTGCGCCACGCGACTCAAGCATCATTCCACCGCACTCTGCTACAAGTCATCTACTTCTGTGCCAGGGAGTGTCGTAGCTTGTTCCGTCGGTCCAAGATTCTCACCGCTGAACACCGCCTGTTGCATCGTCCACGATCAACGGCTCTCTTGTGTTCGTCATTGACGCCCTCCGATTCGTATTTGATGCCGCAAGAACTCGGCTGGACGTGGACCTGGACGCAGATATGCAACTTTTGGTCGCGGTATTCCAGCAGTGTACTCGCCCAGATATCAACCCATCGACCAGCCACTGGTTAACGAGATGTCAAGAAACCAGCGTTCTCCAGTCCAGCATGGAGCTATTCGTGCAGACAGATTTAAGCGGCTTGTCAGTACTCCAGCATACCCGGGCACGGAAACAGGCGCTCTACGCCCCTCACATTCTTACCTTCCACATCGCCTTCGCCAGTATCCAGTCCTCAGCAGAGCGATTGGCCAGCGAAAGGGTTCTGGCGGCCTACAGCAATAGTAGTATGACCACGGCCATCAGTTCCGGCAAGGTTGATGTTACGCTTCCTGAACTCCCAGGCGAGCGGAGTCCTGCTCATTGGGCGTATTGTGTCATGCTTTCCGTCGTTTCTGGTGTCACCTCGTCCTTAGGTTGGCAGAAGCACTTCTTTGACGCCGAGGCGAGCGGTTTCATCCAACTGTGCGGGAGCCAAATAACACGGGCACTCTCATGGACTGTTGGCGATCCGCTGACACTCCCTCTGGTTGAAGAAATGGAGCGGGTGGTCAACTTTTTCTACTCAATCGCTTCCTCTGCACCCCCAGAGGGCCACCGAAACGAGACAACACAGAAGATTTTGTCTGTCTTCAGTACAAAAGCTCTACTCCTCCTCCAGCAGCTCAACTACACCCTGTCACATCCCAACCACCTCGCGAGTCTCATCGAGCCCGTGACGACAGAGGAGCGTGTACAGCTAGAAAGGGATAGCCGTCTTCAGCCTTCCCGGTCTGTGCTACTGAAATCATCGATCCCGTTTCGCGGCCCTTCCTGGCAAAGTTGATGCACAGATTCTACAACCTCACGAGCAATATCGTGTGTGCTCTTATAGCCATCAGCTCAGCAGAAGAAGTACTGCGTGGTTGCCAATACCTGCCTCCGCGATCTGGCCTAGTCGTTCCCGTGAGTACCCCGCCTACCTGATCAAAGGACCTCACGACAGTCTCTGACCCAACAACCTCTGTAGCATTCGAAGGCGGTGCTTGGGGAGCCCGCGTCGATGGGGACACTCATCGAGCTTGCCAGTGGTACCTTGGACACTCTTAGCCACCTTATTTCGCGGCCAGCGGGACAAGCGTTGACGATGGCCTCTCCGACGCGGCCGTCTGAAGGCCCGTTAGACGTCCGTACTGCAGTCATTGCCACGCGCCGGACCATCGAGGCAGTCTTGTTCTATGCGACCACGCAGCTTGGAGCGTGGGTGATGACGCCGGAGCTGCTGGACGCTGGAGCCGGCGCAGACATGGACGTACCGGAGGAGATGGTCGGGGACTCGGCCAGCATACATCATGGCGAGCGTCGGGCCCCTCGGCGGGAGTCGACGGTGCTGACGGAGCGCATGAGAAGGGGGCTGACGGGGGAGATCTCGAGTGAGCTGAAGGCGGTGCTGGAGAAGGCCCGCACGCTGTTGGCGAAAAGCCACCAGACGACCGGGGAAAAACAGGGCACGGTCGATATGACGAGCGTGTTATTAGGCTTCTTGAACCAAAGGATTATCGGTAGTACCTAGTTTTTTTTTTGTTCCCTTTCGATTGGATAGCTATTGTATCTATGTAGCGCTGTTTAAAAGTAGAGATGTAGCTCCCGTCCATTGCTCAAGTCTGCACCGAAATCATTAATTGGATTCTTCTCCGTGACGTGATCCATCATCTCCTGGGGCCTATTGTGGTGCCCTAAAATCATCCTTGGTCTTGGTTTACTCTTCAATTCCCCCTGGGTCGACGTTTACATTATCGCAGTCTTACTTACAACAGTTTGTGGCTGGGAACGAATGAGAGGGGTACGACCAAGGTATTAGGCGTGAGTGCGAGAAAACAAGAAACAGGACGCTGGTGGCTCCCGGAGCGAGGAAGTGGCCCGGGTCGGTTTGGCGTAAGAGTAACAGGAGACTGAGGAGAGGGCGGGGGAGTGAGTGATGGAAAAAAAGCGCGCAAGAATTCTGGGAGAGGGAGGAATCAAACGCGAGGCCAGCCTCCATTCTATTTTCCATTTTCCGGAATTCCGCTCTCGTTTCTGTTCCTAGTTCTGTTCCTCGTGTCGTGTCTCGGTCTCCGGCCACTGGCAGTGGGCACCGCACTCCGATCGCCGCGGACGTAGTGGACTGGTCGTGGCTAATGCGGCTCCAAGATCAAAGAATACCACGCCAGTGGCGTAATCGTAGTGTATGATATGATGAAGTCCGAGAATGTCCCTGCAAATCGCGCTCTATTCCCCTCTGAATGTATAGTGGCACAGGAACGCTGCCAAATTCAGTTTTCAGTGGGCATGCAGAGGCACACTGCTGCAAAAAGAATGCAACGGCCCCCGGTAGTCACGAATGTCAAATGTCAAATGTCAAATGTCAAATAAACGTTGGACGTGTCGCGTGACACGCACTTTTGCACTACAGTCACTGCAGCCCAGCCAGATGTCCTGCCGAGAAACTTAGTACAGGTCCTTAATGCGTCTTCTGGGGTTGGCAACTGGCACGTGGTCGCGAGGATGGACGTCCAAGGCGTGGCAACCAGATCGAGTGAAAACGGTTGCAAAAACTCGCGTCGGAGCATATATGAAGTGCAGTGGTTTTATCGACCACAGTAGAGAATTAAAAAAATTGCGAAACATGAAGCATATGATCTATCGGGGTACTTGAGAAGCGATGGCGTTGGATAAGGACTGCACAGCCATCTGTGGCGTGGGAACAAGCTGGATCAAGGTCGCTTTTGCCGTCATGGCACCTCTGTCCACGATCGTACTTCCTCTCCCTCCACACGCACCACCCTCTGGATATGGTTCGTCAGACCGTCCATTGTCTGCCTTGTCGACGACCACCGCGTTCCGCGTTGGATTAGATCAACGAGACCAGTTCCTCGGAGAGTGTCGCTGCGTCATATGTGGGATTTATGGTATTGGGAGCATAGAGCATTGCCACATTATCATGGATTCAGAGCCTCATACTGCAAGTCAAAACGGCATTTGAGCCCTCCTGAGGCTAATATGTGACACAGTGGAACGACCTCAAGGACCGCGGTTGGATCCCTGGGCAGGCCAAAGCCGCACCCCGTCATGAACCGCGCGATGGCATGATTATGTGTGCAACCCATCATCGCCAATTCGATTCATATACTTTCTTCATCCGTTTCGTTCCAAATGTGAGATTGATTCGTCTTTGATTCGGGCCAAGTATTTACAGAAAACAGATCCGCAAGTTCGTGTTAATCAACTACTCCGGCGACCGGTATCTTCAGCAATTCCACGGTAAAGCTATCGCGCTTGATATCAAGGAAAAATATGCGCCCTTTCCTTCCCTGTTCATAATCCATGAGATGCGCGTCCGTGGGTTTCACCCCTTTCAACCTGTTGTTCCAACCGTCCCCGATGACATACCTTGGCAAGACTGGATCTTGTCGGACCAAGTGTTCGACAACGCCTCAGATTCCTTCAAACGTGACCGCCCACCACCCAACCGCAGCCACAGATCTGCGCAAGCACAGCTGCCGTCTCTCCCTACGACGGCGGCATCACCAAGTCAACGTACACTACCGCTGAACGCAGACGTCATCGCTGAAATCCTCGCGGCGACGCGTGCCATGCCGTCGTGGAAGGCCTGCGAGGTTGAGGGCACGAGCTGGACTGGCACGGCGGAAGAAAACATCCAGAAATATGTCTCTTCTATTGGTGCACAAGATTGTTGACTTCCTTGATTTTCATCCCTGTAGATGTAAGAGGTAGCCGAAAATCCAATTCTCGATATGAAGTGGTTTAGGAGGTTCTAGTGGTTCTGATGTAGATAATAACCGAAATATCGAAAAGCAGAACGTAGAAGGCCGCGCTCAACAGTGATGGCATCGATCAGAAACTAAAAGAGAGAGGGTGAGAGCCCTACTATTCAAAAGCCATGGCGGAGACCTTTACAAGCGCCTCGCTTTCGGCAAAGTCTGAAGTTGTAAATACGGTAGTCGCAGGCAGGTCACGAGAAGTGTACTGGATTGCAGAGCTGCAAATATCGGTCTACAGTGCAATGGGCCGTCCCAAAACTGTCTGTCGTCGCCGCCGTCATTCACCCTCGGCCTGACGTTGGAAATTACACGATCTACCCGTCATCCGTACGCGCTTGACACACATACCTTTCTGGAAATGGAGTCACCTAACAGAAAGTGGAAAGGAATGGAGAGCCAAACGGATGGCACACGGAAAGAAGGAAACGGGGCTTTTGTTATTTTGTTTGGCACCGTTTCGTCGTTCAGGGATGCTATACGCGAGCCACGTTTCGTCGACACCGTTACTCGGGCCAAGAAATTCCCGTACGAGACTGACGACGCCAGTTTTGATGACATATCCCGACAGGAGGACGAGGCTGGTAAAGAATGGATGGCAGTCCAGCACCACTTTTGGAAGATATTAGAACGCCCGCGCCCCCCCAAAAAAAAACCATGGATGGCGCACCTCGTAACCCAAACCCAGTGGAGAAGCCCCTCAGCATGTTGCGGACTAGCCATGTCCGATCGAGGACGTCGTCATCCAAGAGATACCAGAGTGGACTTTCTAACGACATCGTGTATGCGTATGCTGAGCGATCGGTGTTCCTCGGGACCTGGGGCCCCCATTCCCAGATGGAGAGGACTACGAGGAGTACGAACTTGGTGAGCGATGAGTAGAGGAGGCACAGGGAAATGTGGGAGTATCTGGAACCGGGGACTAGTCAGTAAGACAAAATCATCAAAGTGGAAGCCGCCGCAGGACAAGAGTACGTGCCTGAGCTGCTGGCGGATGCTAGACGGCGGGTTAGCGCACTTCCTCCGTCTGGCTGTCCAATTGAGACCCGTGAGCACGAGAATGGACGCCAAGGTGATCCCTCCGTGGAAAGAAGTCGTTTCTGCGATCATCACACACACATGATCAGAAATGTCTCTCTATCCGAGAGAAACAACCGGCACACACCCACAAAACAGCCCAGCAGAATGCGCAGGAATGCGACAGCAGCAGCATCGCGATCGTTCGTTATCGTTCTCCATGGTGAACCGGACTCTGCCAGTGGTGCGGGCGGCGAAAAGGCAATGGTATCAGTCCCGCCTGAAAAAAATTCCAGGTCGATGTAAGCCGATATATATATATCCCTTCAGAGAATTCAACCCCACGCCCAACGGAACGGCGGTGGGCTCTGAAGGGAGGCACTTACGGAGGCGCGACCAGCGAACAACTGCGTGAAAAAAGGATTACATTCATCGATAAAGCCCAAGGAGGTGATGGGGAGACGAGAACGGCCCGCAGCCCAACCTACACGAATCAACCAGAACGACTCCGGCGCCAACGCGGACGAGCAGCCACCTGCGGGTCTAGCGACCAACAACGACGGCAATAAATCAATAAATTATTTTTACACGCAAGGCAGCGCCTCTCGGCGAAAACCAAAGAAAAAAAGCGCACCCGTTCCCTGGCGTCGTCATCTTCATGTGCCTGTTTCCCATCCGTGCCCGGTTGTTTCCTCGGTCCGTCGTCGTGTCCCCGCGAGGCTCTTTCGTCCACCCTCCTGGGCGGCGTGTCACGGTTGAAGAGCAGGTGCCTGTAGACACCACGCTTCAGGAGGATGAGGTCTAGCGCGATGACGAGCGCGTCATGCTCAACGCAGGGATCTGCGGGTGCGCGGCATGAGGGCTATGGGGTGGGTTGCTGAGATGACCGGGGTCGGAGGGGGAGTGACAAGACGGACACACTGTTCTAATCTGACATTGTTGACGGAATGGTAGATTGTGTATAAATACGGTACACAGTATATGTGCTCTCTGTGACCGGGGAACGTTGCGACGCTTGAAAAAGGTCGGTGTTGATCTGGTACGCTGTCGGCCCGAAGATCCGCCTTTCATATATATATCGGTAAATATATTCTCACCCCCCGAGGCGATTTGCCACACCATGCCTCCCTCGTTATGCCAAAAACGAGAATATCTTGCGCCCATCGCGCTCCGAAGAACGCTTTTTCAAAGTTCCTCGGACTCAAAAGTGCTGCTTGTGTACGTTGAGTCCCCCCTGTGCCCTGTTCGTTCGAGAAGGTGCCGTCGTACCTACGAACAGTAATGGAAGTATCTGCAGTGATTGATCTGGACCATCCATATTTCGCAGCTTTTTACATCAGAAAATATAGCGAGCACCTTGCAGCCGCTCAACTTTTTACGTCTTCGCACCTATTCAAAATTTTCGACACGACTCGCACGTCCCTACGCCATGGCCGCGTGGGCTCCCCAAATTTTTTTGCTGAACACCTCCTTGTCAACTATTCAAATGTGAACGGGGGGGTTACCGTTCAACACTAGCTGTGGTAGGTAGCCCTGGCGAGGAGACAGATCTAGATAACACAGTATCCCACCACCACCACAAGGGCGCAGATGTAGGTCATTCACATCGGAGTTGATCGTTCGGCAGCTTGGAGTGGATACCTCAACTCGAGTAATAGCCGTACGACCTCGAGGCCGTCCAGCTATTACTCGAGTATGAGATAGACAACAATAACCGGGAGGGCAATGGCCACTTTCGATTTTTATCTCGCATCGGAACTAGGGTATCTCATCGAGGCTCAACGTACTCAATTGTCGCCGGAAGGTAATGTCCATGTGACGATGTCCATTATATCTAGATAGTACTGTGCCCCAAATCGGCACAATGATTGGATCTGAATGTCTATGCGATTAGGGCGTTGCCTGTGCCCTACACCGAGAGCACCATTCTCGATTCTCGTCGATGACACATTACACGTTGTATTCGTTCAATATCGAGTCTAATTCAGTACCCGGAGTCCGATCGCCGCGGTCGCCACGAGTCCCATACGGTAGTATTGTAGGTCAAAGATCAAGGCAATATGAATCCTGCCGTATCTCATGTAATTTAATTTACACAATACAGTTTAACGTCACAGCAGATCAAGCTGGTGATCGTGTAAAGTCCTTACAAACCGATTCACGAAAACCAAATCGCGAGGCAGCCCTCGTACGCACAATCTCACTGGAACGCCCAAAGAGATGATATAACATTCCGATCAATCGCTCCGTGGTTCGCAATAGGCATGCAGATGCTGTCCCTCAAAGAGAGGCAAGAAATGCTCGGACCACGTCAAGTCGGCAGGCCTGTCACAAACGTCAATCCACCTCACATCGGGTAACAGTTACGAGGGTTTTCACCTCGTCAGATCCTCGCGAACGTCGAAGCGACGGAAGACGTGCGCAAAAGTCAGGTATAGCTCGCAGTACGCCAGGCTAGTCAGTGTTGATTGAGTTCAAATCTCAGCCCCCAACCGCGAGAAAGAAAAAAAGATCATAGCGCTCAACTTTATACCAAGACAACTACGCGGCCCTTTCGAGAAGCTCACAAGCCAGTTTTCCAGAGCTTTCGAGCCAGGCTGAATCCACCGGTCCGGAAGAAATTCGCGCGGGCGGGCGAAAACTTCTTCGGAAAACGAGACGAAGAGGGTGCTCTGGCTTACGACCGTCTGCTGACAGGATCAGGTATGATGAGATAAAAAAAGAAAAGACAGATGGGGATGAAACACGGACCCCTCCGGGGATGCTGACGCCGGAAATGACGGCACCAGACGGGGGCACGACTCGGGGGAGGCCGGCCGGTACTGTCGCGGCCATACGCAGCGTCTCTTTGATGACAGCAGTCTGTTCCAATTCGTGAAAAAGGAAGGACGAGTCTAATCCACGAATACACTTGCCAAGAAAGGAAGTTTCTCGAGCTCCTCGTAGTTCGGGGGCTGGTCGAGGACGGGCCACGCAGTCCGCACCTCGTCTACCAACCTCTGCTTTGCGTCGGGATTGCGCAGTAGATAATAGGTACCAGTCATGAGCGCTGTCCCGACGGTGTGAGACCCTGCTGCAAAGAGGACTAGTGCTTCGTGCAAAAGTTGTAATGCCGTAGGAGTGGGGCGACCCTTGTTGGCCTCCGGCTTTAAGAATTCACTGTAGATGATACGATGTGGTACATCGTCTAACAACCTGGGGTTCTTCAACATGCCCTTAATCTGGGCTTCGAGCGTCTACGGAATATTATCTTTTATCGGACAAGATGACGACGTCGTCGAACTAAACTCACTCTCCTGAACAAAACCACTCCCGTTAACCTGGGGTATATCACCATGAGGATCGAATGCGGAAAGTTACGTATGATCCAGACAAAAACTGCAGAAAACTTCGCCACCGTGACGCTAGGTATCGCTATTTCTGCGCCCTCAATAATGTCTCCACGGAAGCCAGGAGAAGAGAGTTGGTCAAAGGAAGTGGAATACAGGAAGGCGGCAATTGTGTCCGCGCTGAAACATTGGAAGCCGAGGTAGAGATCGCTAGCTTTCCCTGTGCGTGTGCTGAGTATTACGGTTGACGACAAGCGGATGAACTGAAAGCACTTACCAGCGGCATGCTGTTCCTTGAGCGCATCACAGAACCGATCCAGCTAGCAAGGAAATTGCGTGATCGGCATACACAGGGCAGTCATATATCGAACGTACTCGGCCCCGGATAAGTGACTGTATGGCCGAAACTGCTCTTTTGGAAAACAGGTTGGAGATAAGCGTCCTCCCGTGCTTCGATTTGAGGTAATCAGTCTGCGCAAAGAAGGACTTGTCCGTGTCGAAGGCACGGTAATATTCGTGGTCCTTGTCCCATTTATTCTGAGGGCTGTATATATCATTGTACGCTGTCGGCCTTGCAAAATGGAGCTGCAGAGCAGAGACGCTCGGGGAGTGAGCTGGGATTTCCCAAACGGCGAGGCGCGCCACTTACCTCATTCGGAGCGATTCGGATAACATCACCTGGTCTCCAGTGGTCAACGTGGCATCCAGAAGAGGGGCCAAGGCGAGATGGTACCGTATCTTTGATGAAGCTCCGCACGCAGGGTAGACAGACTGACGCCTCTGCCGAGCTCCATGTACGCAAGCCACCACCTTGTACACGCTGCACCGCGGGATCCGGGGAAGCGAGAAAGGGGGTGAAAGAAGACATTATAGATGGCGCGGAGACAGTAGTATAGAAGCCATCCAGAGGTTGTGATCAGAATTCCCTGCCGAAAAGAGGGCAATAAAGGATAGACACCCATGTCGGCTCGACTAATGTATTGTTATACATCGAGCGAGGTGTTTATATATCAGGACCGAGGGGTGAAGGAGTCGGCACCTGTCTTCTGAGAGGCGTAACAGTTGTGCGCCCTGTGTGGCACCTGACCAACAGTACAACTATCAAGCGGAAACGTGTCCACCAGGGGTGGGCGGTCGCTCCAACAAACCTTGGAATTCGCATTGGGTACTCCACTGTAATTGTTGGAACGATGTTTTGGTCTGACTGCCTCAGGGACGGAACAAAAAACGGACATAACCAACACCCGTCCTGAAGTGAGCGAACAAGAAAATGCATGGTTATGGGTCCGTCGCACAGCGAGCCTCAGACAAATCAGTCACATGATCGCCTGCAAGGGCTGGCGCTTTGGTTCGGAAGTTCAGTACGTTCAGTATTGGATTGGTATTGGTATTGGTATGGTCTTTCGTCACTTGTACTTTAAAATACTCACAAGGTCCAAAAAAAAAAAAGGGAAAAGGACGAGAGAGGGTATGAAAGCAAATACAGGACTGGTATCCGCAGTACATACACTTGGGACCTCTCTGGAGTGGAGGACAACATTACCCCAAGGCCTAGTATGAGTATAACAATGCAATGCACGAGAGTTATGATCACGTCATCGTACGAGCGACGAAGGGGAAGAAGGGGCTAAATCAGCTCAGCTCTGGTCCGTGGGGCTATGTGATCAAGAATAAGCAAGAAGAGCAGACAGAAAATTAGTTTGGGGAAAAGGGTGTCAAAATGGTACAAGCGTGACGTTCATTGAGCATACCCCATGCTGTTGGTATCGCTACCAACGGCATCAGAGCCATAGTACGAGTCGGTGGCGACTATCTCCTGCATGCGGGCGGGGAGAGGGCGCGCTTGCGACACTGAGGAATTGGAAGCATTGACAGGGTCCGCGAAGGGATGGCCGGGGATGGGACCAGAGCGCGGCAAGCTATTCACACTGCCTACGGAGTTGCGGAGGCCCGACGGTGCCGCGAGGCCATGGATGCCAGTGTTGTAGACGGGGCCAGGAGTTGGGTTGCCGTAGTAAGCAGGACGGTCCGGATAGACACCGGCCGATGCGAGGGGAGACCCATTGATGTCCACGACGCTCCCGCCGCCGGGTGTACCTGCTCCGAACGCTGCCGAGTGGCGAGCGAACTCATCGCCGTCACCGTCCGGGATCGGGAACTTCTCGAAAAAGTCTTCTTCGTCTCGTTGCCGCCTGCGGAACCGTTTCGAGTAGAAGCGAGCGCCCAGCACAACGAGGAGAACGCAAACGCCGCCGACGATGCCAAAAGTCACACCAACGGCGTTCTTGTTCTGGAAAAAGCCTGTGGGCGTGGTGGCACCATCGGTCGGAGGGGCGGAAATGGTCTGCGTGGGGCCAACGATCTTCACGGCGGAGGAACTTGTGGGGATTGACGTTGGCGTTTGCGATTGTCCAGTAAATACGAACGTTGTCGGTGGATAGTTGGACAGATTGGTCACGACTCGGCCAGTATTTGAACTGACAAATTGTCAATCACTGCACGAAATATCGCAAAAGGAAAGTGGATGTACCTCGTGGTAGCTTGCGGAGAGGAAGCCGCGACGCCCGAGGAAGGCGCAGGGGCCACGGGCGAAGCTGGGGGTTGGGACGCTGCGGCAGGGGTAGCGGGATTGGACGAAGCAGGCGGGGCTGCCTGAGCTGGGGCTGACGAAGGAGCGGGAGATGGACTTGGCGGCTGGGCAGCAGGGGCTGGAGGGGCGGAAGGAGAGGGAGCAGCGACCGGGGCCGGGGCTGGATTAGACGGTGCAGGTGAAGCAACGGCCGGGGCCTGAGTGGGAGTGGGGGCTTGGGTTGCCGCCGGATTCACATTTGGGCTCGGGTTGGACGCGGGAGTAGTGGCTTGGGGTGCTCTAGCAAAACGGAAAGTACGACGGCCATGAGGGGTATATCGTTTGGGAAAAAGAAACGAATCCCCAGCCTGGATAGAATCCAAAGCCTGGGGATGCACGATGGCGACAAGCATGGCTATGAACGACAGTGCGCCGAGAGCGGCAATGGAAAGGACAGTGATGGTTTTGCGAGCTGAACTTGAGCGTGAGGACGGCATCGTTTGCCCTCTTTTTCTCTTCTACCGCGGAGCACAAGGGAGAGGAAAAAGAAAGAGAGGCAAACAAGCGCCAGTGCATCGTCGGTCGCTGTCATCTGTAGACAGTTTGGGCGTTTAGTTGGGCGTTCCGACCGGCCTAGATTTACGTTTCATTGATACAAACCGAACAACGCCAAAGCGTTCCTGCCCTTCACACCAGCCTTGTCCTCGTCGTCCCAGCTCTCAACCTCTTCTATCGCTTCCAAATTTTCAACCACGCTCCGCCATTTCTCTGTCTCCCTTAGCGGTGGGAAGAACGGGTGGTCTGTTCCAAACAGCATTCTGGAGGTGCCTTGTTTTCTCCCACGCTCAGACAGTTCGTTCCCGCCTTCTCTCGCGTAGCGGCTGGCCCGGCCGATGGCTTCGCCGACAAAACTGAGTTCGGCGGCGCCGTACGAAACCGCATCAAACCATAATCGGCCAAGGTACCAGCGGGCGTCGTGGCCGAGGCGGCCTGCTGAAACGGGGTCATGTTCGATGCATGATGCGAGTCGGGATGATAGTTGTGGAAGCGCGCCGCCTGAGTGTGCGAGAAGGATGCGTAAGTTTGGGTGGCGGTCGAGAACACCCGCTAGAATGAGGCGCGTGATTGCCTGTATATCAGCTGATCAGCATCATCTTCATGCAGAGAGGCATAGAGTGCATACAATTGTCGTCTCAAATGGGAAACCCAATGCGAGAGGGAGGACATGACCGTTGTCACGACTTCCCCATGCCTCCGTGCCGACCCCATAATGTGGGTGCAAGAACACGACTAGGCCCGCTTCTGCGAGAGCGGACCATAATGGTTCTAACGTAGGGTCGTCCAAGCCTTGACCAGTGCCACGCGTGCCGATGATGATGCCACGTATGTGTGGGTGTTGAGTTGCGAGTTGTGAGACT
Source organism: Russula brevipes (assembly GCA_022496215.1). NCBI lineage: Eukaryota > Fungi > Basidiomycota > Agaricomycetes > Russulales > Russulaceae > Russula > Russula brevipes. The sequence goes on along the minus strand of WTXF01000451.1, from coordinate 4,964 downwards.
GCTTCCGACAAGGACTCGGGGGGAGCACCTGGGACGAGTGGGAGGAGACCGAAGCCATACAATCGTTTCAGTTCCGCCGCGGAGGCCACAGAGGGACCACTAGCGCAGTACGACTCGAGGTCCGCATTCAGCTGCTGAGCGAGTGCCTGGGCCTCAGAAAACGGCAGGAAATCTAACCAGGGGTTTGCAGAGCTACGATACTGCCCCGTGAGGAAACGAACGGAGGTTTGGAAATGCTATGATGTGGCATACCTGACGAACGAAATGTCAATCCCATGTCGATCCATGAATTTGAGCTTCTCGTCTCGGTCCCAATACTATCGCCATATGTCATCGTACACGATCTCGCAAATCTGGGGGTGCCTGTGTCGCACCTGGGGCCCAACTGGTCGCCCGCCACTGGGTTCGTTGTCTAAGATTAGCAGACGATCTTCACTCTGACCAGAGGGCGTGGTGCGGGTAAGGATGCGAGGGGCACCAGAACGAGAGCGCAAGACGGAGGCGTAGCGTGGCAGATACACATGAGTGTGAACGTCGACGAGAAGCTTGCGCAGCGACATAGACATATCGATACTGTGCGGTGCAACTGCCTGCGTTGGGAGGTCGCGCGTGCCTCGTGCCTGGATCGACCGGTGGTTGCGAGGTCACGTAAGGGCTGCATCATCCACTCATTTTAACCAGATCCTTATGCCCAATGGATCCCACTGACCACGACGACATTGTCTGGCTCCACACCCACGTACGCTCTTCCCCCACCATGCGAGCATTCAAATCATATGCATATGTTCCGTCTTTATCCAGCTCACCGGCCAAGTCAACGGCCTATCTACCATCTACGAGCATATCTCGTTCGCAATACGACAACTACAGGACGAAAAGACAGAGCTTCAGAACCGGGTCGATGAACTTGAGCAAAGCAATCCTTCAGCCGAGGTGCGCCGTCTGCGGGAGGAGAACACTGTCCTCCGGGCCAGACTTGCCACCGCTGCCAAAGAAAAGTCAGAGATCATTTCGGAGCGCGATGCGCTGCTGCGCAAGCTGAACGGCGTCAAGCAGCTCCTTGATGGTCCAGCAGTGCGTCGAGCTTATCAATTCTGTCTTTCTTCAACGCCCTGTACGATTGGCCCTTTTTTTTTCTCCTAGTTTGATGGGAGAGACGTCGGGACCGATGCGCAGAGCGCCGAGTCAGTACCGCATAGTGTCAGCAGCACCGTTCGCCCTCAGCACGATCGCCGTGCTCGTCCCTCACGCAGACCCTCCGGCCCCGCCGCCGAGCTCATGTCTCCCGCGCGCACAGAAACCTCCGAACCCAAAACCGACGTCACAGTCATGCACGACCCATTCGGCCGCATCCTCCGTTCGGAGCACCCTTGGGCTGCTTCCGTCAGCGGGGCCGCCCAAGCCTCTCAGCCTCTATCCACACACACCTCTGCGACGCTTACCGATACGTGGCCCCGTTCCCAACACGCTCCGCGGCGCGCCGCCGACGGGCTCTTCGTCGACACGCGCGCAGCCTCGTCGCTATATTCGGTGCCCCAAACACCGCCCACCCTCCGTGCGCTCAACGCAGATCTGACAGGCAGCCCCCAACGGCGCCCGCTCAGCACATCGCGCGTCTTGTCCCTCCATTCGAGCCCAGGGATGAGTGAGGGTATCTCTGTGCAGTATGACGCGACGCCGCAGCCTGGGCCCGGCCTCGTGGGCACAGTAACCACAGCCGCGACAGCAACAGCAACGAGAACGGCAGCGGTCCAGAAGTGGAGGATCCATTTTGCGAAGCCGCCGACATCCGCAACGGCCGTTGCGCTCCCAAAGCCTGTGCCGACAGCCGCGCTGGTGCAGAAGCTGGAACTTGACGAGGAAGCGGTGGGTCTCTCCGTATTCCGTTTCTACCTGTCGTCTGATCATGGGAGTGCGGGATCACCCCATCGCAGAGACGTTCCATCGATGGGTGGGTTCTCGAAATGGTCATGCGGATATCGACCACGCTCTGATTTGCTGCGCGTAGTCTATCTTCCGGGCCCGCGGGCACCCTCAGGCTATACATTTGCGACGCATCGGAGTCCGGACTTGCATTCTTATATGATCCCGTATTGCTCGAATCTCAAGAAGCGACGTACGTCGTAGAGTGGAGCGAGACAAAGGCGAGTCAGAACACCAGGGCATACATCCAGGCTGCGAAGGAAAAACACACCGACCTGCACACATTCATATACGCGCCGAGGAAGGTGTGTCCTTTTTTCCCCCTTCGCCGGTGAGGAAAGTAGTTGGTCATGACGCCTTGCGTGCAACCCCTAAACAGAACGGTTGGCATTACCTCGGGCAGCAGCGTTGGGGTCTGACTGAGATCAAGTCTATTTGGAACTCCCTTACCGATCCGGTACGTCTTCGTTATTCCATTTCTTGCGCACCACTTTACAGGCTGATGCGATTACGGGCCTCTTAGGCTCAACGCGCTTTGGCCACACGTAGCTTCAAGGATGACGATCCTGATTGGATAAAACGCGGACTTGAAGAGGGAAAAATCGAACAGCTCACTATAGAGCTTCAACAGGTCTCCTTGATGCAACCTAACGCTGGGGAGGCTCTTCTGCTGAAGAAGCTGCGCAACTAAGTGGCCCTGGGGCCCCGTTATTTCCCTTGGGAAGTTGTAGGATACATTCGCATTGTTTCAGGTGCCAGCCTATTGTTAAGATATATCCGAATACCTTATGCTCGTCCAATATTCTGGATACACAATTATGCGCATTAGCATCCGCGCTCGGTCAGCTGAAGGTTCCGCTTGGTGTTGTTCAAGTTTGGCAGGGGACACCCGCTCATTCCCTCCAACGATCATGGCCTACCAGTATCTTTATCTAGTTTGTTGCGGTATGCACTCATCAGACGGAATCTATCCTATCTCGAGCTTCCCTAGAGCGTGATCGGGAAGAAACGTTCGAGAACTCCAGTAGGGACGCACTGAGCGCCCATTATGCCAGGGTGCGGATTCGATCAGCTCTTTTATTCGGATCTTACCAGCATGTGTTTCTTAGCATTGTCAATGAGCCTCCTTGTGGCCATAGAAACAACTAATCCCAGAGACGTCGCGCCCTTGAATCCAGTAGCGTTTCAGGGTATTTTCACAGTTGAGCAGGTGAAATTCGGTGAAAACTTGTGGATACTCACGGAGACCGTCATGGTTGTGGCATGTTTTTTTTTTTCGAAACGTTAGACTGGTTGAGATAATGGAAAAAGCTCGAGGACAGCACCGACGCAGTACCGACGCTTGGCGACGTTGGGCAGCACCGATCGACAGTTTCTCGTCCACAAGATCTTATCGTCACATCCGCTACCATGAATCTGCCTCGGTGCCCCTTCACCATTCGCGTTTCACTGTTTCTGACGAATTGTCCACGAGCCTCCACCTATAACCACAACAATCTCTTTCCCTCGCCACTAGGGGTGGGAAAGTCGCGCTCGCTTCGTACTTCGTGGTGTATTGTGCATCATGACCCGCCACCCAAGTTCAACAGGAACCCAGTGGAAATGCGCGTGGATCGGCAGCGCATCTAATCTCATCGCATCCACAGATGTCTTGCTTTGTCGATCCCTTGGTGTTGGGCGACAGAGTCCACCCTACTCGTATTTAAAGCCAAGGGTGACTCTCGTCCTCCGGCCCCGCATTCTCCTGCTCGCCACCCCCCGCCGCACTCAACAAGCTCTTTGATAATGTCTCTCATGACCCTCTCCCCATCCGCTCCCACATCCTTCTACGATATTCTTCCTAATGATTATCTCCACATGAGCTACATGGGCGGCATCGGTGGGGGCTTCAACGGGAATTCTGGACGGTTCGGCATTCCAGCTATTGGCGGGAAAACAGCTACGCGCTCCCCCGACGTTCGACTACTCTTTCCTTTTCCCAAACCAAGCTCCCATGCCAAGAGCTCCAAGTACTGGGTCGTCGACATCGCTCGAGTACACACTGGCCACCCCGTCTGACCTTTCTACGGGCAACTCGCTCTCTCCATCCGCGGAGACCAAATATCCACTAGCACCAGCTTCGGCCAAGCAGAGTGGACCTATCCGGCGCATTAGAGGGCCGAACAGGAAGCGCCCCGGCATGGGGTACACCGACATGATGGTGCGCTCAATTTCTATTTCTCCTCGTCCTGGTCTCCTGGAGTGGAGAGGGCGACGGCGACACCTTTACTGACTCTTACGTGCGATCGAAAAAAAAAAAAAAAAAAAAAAAAAAAACAGGCGCGGCTCCCTTCTAACGTGCAGGAGGCCCTCAAGTTGGACTATCCTGGTTGCTGCGGGAGGGTGTCCAAGAGGGACAACTCCAGCATGGCGAAGCACCGATTCTCGAAACAGCACTTCGGCATGGTGGAAGAGAAGCTCCAGGGCTCGCTTCCCTCTTTTACGTGCCCGGCCTACATGATCATGAACGGCAGGTGCAAAAGCGCCAAGTACGTCGTATTTTTTTTGGTTTTTTTTTACACAATCGAGTCGGCGTTCTGACTCCTTTTTCTTTTTTGGGGGGCGCTCTTGTTCAGGGCTGGCAGGTACGACTCTGCCATGCGTCACTGTGGGAACTGTGCCGGGTTCAAGGAGCTGGACAAGCGGCTCGGAGCCTCGGCATTCCCGGTCGAAGTCACGCAGGAAGAGTTCGACTCGATGCAAGACTACCGCAAGATGAAGCATTCCGAGGCGGAAGCCACGTTCCCTCTCCCTGTCCAAAGTGCCGTATGCAAGGTGCTGGACATGATGAACAGAGCAATGGGTTTTGAGTCTACTACGTCCGGCGACTCGTTCAATGCCGGTGCAATTGACGCGGGGGACATCCCAACCGCTCAGCTGCGTTCTCCCTTCTTGGACAACGGGGAAGCCGAGGATTATGGCAACTACCATGATTTGTTATCGTTTTGAATGTTCTCTTGACTTGTACAAAATCTGTGAATTGTACGTGTATTTACCGATAT
>WTXF01000450.1:0-18208 GCA_022496215.1 Russula brevipes | reverse complement strand
TGACATATTGACTATGGATGTGACATGCACTCCTGATTCTACGAAGTCGACTTTCCACCCCTCCTGGACCTCGTACGATGCCCAGCACCACCCCGCCCTTTGGCATTCCTTTTGCCAATCGGTGCAATGTTGTCTTCAGCCATGTCGACAATTGTCTCATTGACAAGTGCTGTGGGTTCAGGCTCAAGGGGAACAAGGGGAGTGTCATCCTGAGTTGAGTCAGCATATTCGGAGGCTGGCTGCTCGACATCAGTGTCCTCCAGCCTATGAATCAATTCGTCGATGTCATCGACTCCAGATTCTGATTCTGTTACCGTAGCTGACGGAGATGGTTTCTTGAAAACTTCCTTATTATACCATGTGTAGAGTTCAGAGCGACGATGGGGTGGGAGCCGTAAGATAGTGCACTTGTACTGTAAAAAGCGTTTGCCCCATTCAATGCCGCTTGGACCCTTTAATTTCTCCGAGAATATCTGATCTGGCCCACAGACAAAGGTCATCTGTAAGTGACATGACATTAGACAGCAGTACAAGTGAAGAACGACAAAACGACGCACAATTGTGGCCGCCATGGCGATCATGCCTGGTGCTATCTCCGAAATGCGCCAGATTGTGGCTTTCGATGCACGCTTTCCAGTAGGAACACCATCAAGAGATGACTCTCCGAACAGTATAGCTCGAAGAAGCTAAAACGTAGTCAGCAATATGAGCTATATGATATGGATCACAGGGCATACCCCTGCAAGCGGCCATGCTTGAAATACTTTCACTAGGTTGTTGCAGTCCTTCCCTGGGAAGAGAATAGGTGCAAAGATTGGGTACATCTCGCCTGGCTTCTTTGGGTTTTGTAGAAGGGCTTGGATTTCCGGGACGTCAAGGCGGTTGGCTCGGGTCCGTAAGAGTTGGGGATCAAGCCCAAGGAGTCCAGGTGCGACCCTGCGCGCAGTAGATACCATGTTAGAACGCTCTTGGTTCAACTGATGCATAAACTTGTAAAGATCAGCTGGAGTAACGAGTAAAAAAAAAGTAAGAGGTACTTACGATGTCTTTGAATGACTGGCTGCGCAATGGTGAAGTAAGAGCACTCTGGAGAGTCGGTGAAAGGGACTCATACAGCTCTGCAAGGGCTGTAAGCTTCTGCCGATCAGGGTCATCAAAGCGTCTCGGGCACTGTGTGTCTATGCCGGTGGGGCGCTCCTTATCAAGCACATCACGGTCAAACCAAAGCTCGTAAGCAAAGGCAAACCTCCCGCCTGCGCGTGAGATGTCCCTTTCTTCCGAGCTCACTGTGAGTTCGCAGCTCCCTGTCCCACTAGGTGAGCCACCAGGTGCTTGTGTGCCAGTGCCAATTCTTGTCTTCAAGTCCCTGAGCGAGCGAGCGAGTGCCTGGTTATTAAGCTGGGATTCCTTCACCATCTGGCAAGTCCACGATGCGGAACCAGGACTTAAACATGCATGGTCAACATATATCGAGGGACAGACGTACGGCTATCAGATCCTGACGAGAGACAATGGAGAGGTCTGGGGTGTGTTGCAGCGTGTCAACGAGCTCATCGGAGGACCCATCTTGTATGTCGTCACCCTCGACCTCATCAAGGGGGTTGTCGTCGAGGGTAGGCATTGATGCGGTAGGATGGGGATTAATCCTGAGGGTGGGGGGCGTATATATACGTTCATCAGACAGGGGTGTTGGGACTTACCAATTTGCACCAGCTCGGCACAATCAGCGCTGAGATGTCCTGCGCATTGGGGAAAGCGGCATCACCTATTAGAATACGTACAATCATATGTGGTTTTGGCGATCAGGTGCACAATGAGGGCATTGACGTCCTCCGAAGGTAACCCTGAAATTCATCTATTGGTCTGTAGCATTTGATAGTCCAACCTTGCGGCGTGTGTGTTTACCTGTAATCAGTCCTTATGATCATTATAATTGTTTGTTTGATGGATTTTGAAATATCCCTCATGGAACGTGGCCTCCTTATGATCGGCACATGGTTCACCTATAGAATTAGGTGTCGCCTCGTGTGATACACTACGCAGGGTCCTAGGGCATCAGCAAGGGCCAGCCGATGGAGACGGAGTCTGGGCACGATGCTGAGCTGCGATACGAGGGGAAAAAATCGCCACAAGCGCGAGAACACCAAACATGGCGCCGCAGATTCAGGGGCGCACGGCCGACGGAACGCCGCCATCACGCGCGGACAACGGCCACCCTCAATAAATCTAGAAGCATGTCAGAAAGTGAAATGAACATCGATGGAAGACATACCACATACCGATGCTCCACAACTCGTGCAGGCACCATCTTCCACCTATACGACCCAAACCCTCCACCTGTGACACGCGCACCAACCTGTAGCAGCGACCAGCACAACGCTTGAAGCTCACCTGGACCATGAATTCGGCACAGCGTGCATGGCAGCGTGGCACAGGAGGCCACAGCGAGCGACGCACAGGCCCACATGAAGGCCCTGACCCGCTCCAACGCAATCCCAACGCCACCGAAAGGAAAGCTAACTGGGACGGAAGAGCGTGCGCTTTTGAGCACATGGGCGTACACCAGGCCGTACCACATCCAAAAGGCCATGGCAAAGGCCACAAAAAACCCAAATGCGCCGCACACGCGCCAACCCGCGCCAACCACCCGCGCGACACTGGATGCCTGTCTGGACCGCAAAAGCGGCACACCCGGTACGCCAGGCACAGACCGAAGCCACGAAGGACACACGGACCTGCATAGGAGTCCCCGCCCTCTCCGAAGCCATCGCCCGCACTGCCAAGGGGAAGTCGCCCGCGACAAAAAAAAAGCGTGCTTTTGAGCGCATGGGTATCCATGAGGTCACACCCAAAAGCAACAGGAAGGCTGCAAGGAGCCGCAAAACGCGCGACATCGCGCAGCGCTCCATCCGCGTCAAGAGGGGTCGCCACTGCTGGCAAAACCCTCGCGCCCGCTGCAAAGGCCGTCGAGCCTCGCACGAACCTTGCTGTTGCCGCCAAACGTATTCCAGAAGCCCGCTGCGGGGCGAAGAAAGGGAGGCACGGCTATCAAAATATCAGCACAAGCTTTTTCAGAAACATGGGCCATAGACGCACCAGTTTCAGGCCATATCATCACCGCCGCATCAAAACGATTGCTTCACCAAGTACTTGACGCGTCCAACAAGAAATAAAACCGCTCCATTGAGCATAGGGCCCACGGGGCTGAGGGGGCGTGTTGGAGTACTGCCCAACAACGGGCAAGCGGCAGTCGCGCGACATGAATGTGACGCAGGTGGTGGTGCGGGCTTGGCTTGGCTGGCGATGGCGGGGGCCCAGGCGATGGTTCGAGAGGTGGAAGCTGCATGACCGGTGCAGCTGGTGGTGACAACAAGGACGGTGGAGAACTGAAAGCGCTGAACGACGGACTTGAGTGGGACAAGGCTTTAATTAAGTAATCACAAGGCTTTGATGGACGTCAAAGCTGGACCGTCGCTTGACCTTGCCGTTCGGAGTCGTTTTGGTGTTCGGATGGAGGTGGGTCAGGAAGAGATAGAGGCGGAGAGTTTGAAGGATTGAATGTGCAAGGATGGAGTACACCTTGGGTTCGAAGCCCAGCACGCCCTCTTACTTTTATCCAGCAGTAGAGATCACCAGGGTCGGTTCGGAAATGGGCTGGCAAGCCCTCCTACTACAACTCGTCCAGCGGCCTCTTCCACTGATGTTGGTTCAGTGGCCTGGCAGGCACAGACCATGGGTCTCAGAGGGGACAACGGGAGACAGGGGATAACGAAAAGTACCCTATTTTGGAAATCACGTGCTAGATCGCCGGGTATCTCCTCTACTGCAAGACCGCCTGCATCACCGTCGCCCCGGCACCCTCAAGATCATGCCTCAAGGCCTCAAGTCCCTGACTTTAAAACCGACCCGCAAGCGCACCGCCTGCAACGCTCCACTGCCTGTATCTTGCGCCTAAAATCTTTCGGGGTAGCATATGGCTAACACGTTAGGAATGTGCGTCTTCTCTCATAAATGGCTGTCCCGACTTCAAGTGCCAACGATGCACGACGAAATAAAATAAAATAAATAAAATGCAGGTATCGAACTGTGAAGCGCCTCAGCATACCTGACTCGAATATCATCCTCATGCTGGTCGCTGACGACACGGCCTGCAATTCACGCAGTCACTTCCCCGGGTGCGTGTTCGCGAACCGTGGCCATGCCCTCGACCTCTATGGCGAGAACATCGAAGTCGACTATTGTGGATACGAAGTCATGGTGCAGGATTTCCTTCGACTATTGACTTGTGCGCCCTTTTTTTTTCCTGATGTGCAACGAAAACAAAAAATGCGACCACCTTTTCCTTACTTGCTTGTATCAATACAATGGGTCGCGTGGAGGGTCTAGCAAGAATGAAGACGAGGAGCCTGCTCAGCCCGCTTCCTCCATGCACCTGCGCGAGACTATACAGGGTTGACGCATTTCGATGGGGCCTGCCCCACCGGGACTGTTCACGACCGAGTCCAGTCAGATACACTCATCACCACGTGCCATGACTATGTCCGCGGCCCAGCTGCCGCCGACTCCCCTTGGTGAAAACACTCCACCGCTCCAAAGGAGCGGATTAATGGGCAGCTCATTCAGGAGGTGGAGCTACCCTCTATGCCGCAGTCGAAGTGCCTGCTCACGGACGATCGGTCGAACATATTTGTCTACATGACAGGTCACGGCGGCGGCGATGAATTCCTGGAATTCCAAGATGGTGAAGAAATCAGTGCCTTCGACATAGCCGATGTGTTTAAACAAGTTCTACTCCCTCAATATCCTCGCCACCGTTCTTCACGTTCTCATCAGAATTCTTCCTCGGCAAGTCTCTCGATATTTCTGGGTCATAGGAAAACCTAACACTAATGACCCTGATAGTATGAGAACGATGAAGATGTTGGCGTCTCCGTCGTTGACAGTTACACACATTTCGTTTTAGAATACTTGAACAGCATTAACAAGACTAGCTCACAAGCATGAAAGATCTGGGACGCGTTTGGGTTTCTTACCCTGGATTTTTGTTGATAGTGTGTACCCAGTTCGACACGTCGTCGTTTGTGAAGCGATCATAAAAGTACTTAGTTTTATTCACCCCGCTCCACCGGAGTACGATACATGTGGATTGTTGTTATACCCGAGTACAAGTCCTAAGACAGAAAAAAGAAAAGGCAATAAACATGAATAAAATGATGTGCTTCATCATATGATATGTAGAGGTGACGATGAGCGCATGTAAGTACCAGGACCGAGACAGGGAAGGCACGTCAAGTTGAGGCGACTAGTGGAGCAACCACAGGCGCACTGTTGCTTGAGAGCGTCAAGGCTTTCATGAGTACCTCCCAGGCCAGGTCCAAAAACGTCTGGAAGTGGCGGTCGGAAATCCCCAATGCGCATGCGTTACGCCAGAGACCATGGAGTTTCATTGCCTGGCTGGAAAGGCGCTGCACGGTATAGTTCTGCGCGAGGATGGTCGCATATTCGTTGACGAATACGTCATACCGCGCAGGCTGGTCTAGGTCGCTGGGCATGCCCTTTGCAGGGGAGAGACAAAGGAAGGAGTCGAGGAGTGGGTTGACGTCCTTGAGATAGAGGAACTGGGTTAGGAGAGGGAACGACTCTGGATTTGGTAGTGCAAGTGGTACGACAGGGACCTCGAATGGGGCGTCAGGTGCCGTCGGCAGAGGCGTGGAGGTCGCGAGCAATTACAACCCAGAAGTTATTCGTTCGAATCCTGGTGTTTGCTCTGTCCATTCGCCCACTTGACCAGCGGCGCACGCTCGCCCCGTGTGTTGTGCCTTTCTCGGGCGAAGACGACATCTCGCTCATGCGGCAGTTGCATCGTGTGCGCTAGCCCACAGTTGACGTCCTTTGAGTTCGTCTTCCTCATGCGCACAGGTGCATAGATGCTGACAGGGCCCGCTGTGCGCACGCACACCAAAGTTACTCAACGCCCCGGGCCCCCAGTGTTCACCCGGCTACAAGATTTACAAATCTGCCATGAAAATTGAGTTAATTAAAATATCTCGCTACAACGCAGGAATAGGTCCCCTGAGTGATCAACGACATCCATGACAAGATAATCACCCTCCTTAGCAAAGTCCTGGATCAAGGGTGCACCACGTATGATAGATCGCGCGAAAATGAACTCGGATTTCGATCGGGCACGAACACGGCGGAGCCTCAAGTCATGGTCTTTAACTGGCGGCGTATGGATTGGAGAATCGAGTGGCTGCACAGAGCAGATGGCAAAACATTCGTCAGCAAGGGAACAAGTGAATATGAAGAGAAGCCGAGCGAAGATAAAGCCATTGGTGGTTTGCACTATCACAACATCGTGTCGTTCCTGCCCATGGAAGCTCGGGCTGCAATAAATAAGATCTATATATTGCTTGAGGTCGACTTTGGACTCGTAGATCACCCTGAGGGATCGGAATTCGGTAATCTAGCCTGCATTCAAGAACAGACAGACGAGAACTGAAGGTGTCACTTACATAGTCATCTGGGCCAAACTGGACGGTACACGATGGCGCAATACCATGCGCTGCCAATTCACAAGCCAGCCAACCAGAAAGTTGGGCACAGAAAGAACCCCCCAGCGATGCAAGGGTCACCGGTGGCTGCTTTGAGCGCAGCAATATATGGCCACTGTGATGCACCTTGCTGCGCAACGCGGGGCCTTGTGCAACAGTTCGAAGGGGCTCCGATGATAAGATGTCTGAGACCCCATTGACATCAGTATCATTTGTACTTGCTTCCATCTCATCAAGTTGGCTGCGGAGCAACGATAAGACAAAGTCGCGGTGCTCATTTTTTAAGATCTAAGCAGGTTCCTATCAATTTGTTGTGTCTCATACAACAGAGAAACAAACCTGGGGTGCTACATTCCTGAAGTTTGTTCGCATCAAGTACGATTTCTTCAACGGCCCATGAAGCTTCTCATTCGGCTTTGTGTTATAATTACGAGAGGCCCCCTTTGCTTCGATGTCGTCAAAGCTATGCACTAACGCGTGCATTTTTGGAAAGTTCCAGTTCTTGACTGATTCGCACCGGAGTATTGATGCTTCCGTAGATAGTTCAATATAGTCCTAATGAGTACCATCGGTGCATTTCCAAGTAAATAATATATGCAGAGTACAACATACCTGCATCAGCAGTGCGAAGTTCTCCAGTTCACGTCGGCCAGCGGAAATGGTGTGCTCTGTATGCGATTCCAGCACGAGATATAAGTCTACTATGGAAAAACTTCGCAGGCAGCGAAGGAGGAACCACCCTTCCTTACTATTCCGTGGGACGACATTGTGTGCCACGAACACGATAAGCTGTCAATGGCGTGAGGTTAACAAAGCAAAGACAGTAAGAATAAAGGCGACAATAGGCGTACCTTTGATATGTCTTCGAATTTTGTGCCATCCGTAAACGACACATTCATGACCTCCTGGAAGTGGATCAAACCACTCCAGCTGTCACCGCCAGATCCTTGGCAGTCGCCTGTGCGAAGTTTTGTGTGACCGTTTACACGATAGTTCCCAACTATCTGGTCGGCGTCGAACAGAAGCTCAAAGAGTCCTGTATAGTCCCTTGACGTGAAGAAGATGGGACTGTAGAGTTGATACTCTCGGAGGAGACGTCTCCTATAGTGATGATAGTCTCTCCTTGATAACTGGCCGTGTTGTTGAGATAGTGCCAGAGAGGAATGCAGTGGCGGGTTGTGTTAGCCAGGCGCCGAGTAGTAGAGGGTATGGACGTCCAGTGCCTTCCCAAGGCGTACCCACAAGAGAATAGAGAGAAGAAGTTTTATTGGAGATGCGAGTGCCTAAGGGGTTTAGACAAGAGACGAGAGAAGATTCAAAGTGCCGACTTAGGGTCGACACTGGCCCCTACTTATAGTACTTTGTATAGTACCCATGTGATAACTGTGCCCCTCTAGAACTACGGGCTAGGCTACTGCTACGGGTTGAGACTGCGTAAGTATTCCGGGCGCGTTCCGGATCCATCCAGACTGTACTGTGCATTGCTTCCGGTACCAGGACTGCGGGTGGCTAGACAGGGCTAGACTGACACCCGAGGCCGTCCGTCCTTCAGTGCCATGAGCCGGTTCTCGTTCTTACCCCGGACCTGAGGCTGGGCCTTGTCCGGGAGCCGGTGACATTACCCTCCCGCTAGGGCACGCGTCCTCGCGTGCTGTAGTTTCCCCGTCGTCGGCGTCGCTGTCCTCCTCGTGGGCCTCCTTCATCTTCGAATCGGAGGTGTCGGGCGTGCTCGAGGTGCGCGAAATGCGCCGGGGCGTTTGCGGACGCCAGGCGTCCTTCGCACGTCTCGCGCGCTTGGATGGCCGCGCGGAGTTCGCTTTGGACGACGTCCAGTTCTTGGCGTAGCCAGTCGGCGTTGTCGTCCAGCTCCCTGTAGCGGAGGATGTCTGCGTAGACCCCCCAGTCTGTGTCGTAGCGGCGTGCGGCGTTGCTGAGCTGGTTGAATTGTTCCATGGACCCATGGAGGAGGCGGCGGAACCAGGGGGGAATTGGCTCGGTTCCCGTGCCAGCAGGGAGGACAGCTGGTCTTGCATAGAGTTCAGTAACGTATGGATCGGAGGAGGGGTTATCTTCCGCAAGGTACCCCTCGGCCCTGCCATCATGGAGTAGCCGGATCCAGCGGACGGCCTGAGTGACCCCGTCGTCCACGGGCACGGTGAAGTGGGGGAGGCGTCCATTGTTTGCGGTGAAGCCGTCTGGGGCTGTGAAATACTGGGCTGTGTTGGCTGTGACTCGGTCTGCGAGGAGGTCTCTTTCCTCCTGGAGGTCTCCCATAGCGGCCTGATACCTTCTTTCCCTGGTGCTGATGGTGTTGACCAGTCCCAGCGCAATGTTCCTAAGGGTGGCTTGGTCCAGGTCGTGGTTGCCATTGAGGAGCCCAGCGGTGCTCCGTGGTGAGAGGGGGCCGGCTCTGGATAGTGGAGTATGGGGGACGGGGGTGGAGCAGACATGTTTTGGTGAGGACGCGTTGGATATATTGCTCGTGGGCGGTGTTGTCAGGGCTTGGTAATGACAGGTGCAGATGTCACCTCTATGTATGAGCGCGGCAGTAGGTCTCCACGCAATAGGAAGAGTGTTGACACTCGTGGGTGTAGGTGACGTGGACGCGGGGGTGTGCGTTGGGTTTGAAGATGTAGAAGCGGGGGTGGTTGTTGTACCCTTTGAGGGTGATAAGTTGGAAGGTTTGAAGGAGCTGCCAGTGCGGAGCGCTTTATGAAGAGGGGATGCGTAGGCGTACTTTGCCAGAGTGGAGAGGGGAGAGGGGGATGAGAGGACAGAAGGGCGGTCCTGACCCTTTTATGCGCTTCTTTGGTTCTATCCCAGTACGCCTGGACTTCTTCTGCTGCGTGAAGGTTTGCTGCGGGTTCCCATGTGTTGTCCGCATCTGGGTATCCTTTCCATTTGATTAGGAACTGGAGTTTCTTGCTGCGCCCGAAGTAGCGGTGCTTGGTGACTCGTTCTACTTCGTACTCTTCTGCGCCTTCTATGAGGTCTGGAGGCGGTCTTGCGTAGTTGGGCCCATGCGCAGTTGTTTCCTGATAGGGGGTGAGTAATGATGCGTGGAACACGTCATGGATGTTCCAGGCTGGGGGAAGGCCTAGGCGATAGGCTACTGGGGATATTTCTTGGACAATCTGGAACGGTCCATATCGCTTTGGTGCTAGTTTGGAGGCTTGATGCGGCAGCCTCAGGTTTGTTCCTTCTAGCCAACTTGGTCGTTTTGTTTATATTGGGCTTCTGGTGTCCCTGTGCTGCGTGCTGTGCGATTGAGTGCTTCTATTGCACTTTTCCGGAATTGTTCCATGGCTGCGGTGCGGTCTTCCGCAGCTGCATTAGTTGTTGTCCCCTGTATTGGTGGCGCCTCCTGCGGTTCATAGCCTAGGAGTATTTGATTAGGGGAAAGTTTGGTTGTCGCGTTTTGTCTGTTGTTGTGGACGAGGGTGCTAGGGTAGCCATTCTGCCCAAGTCTCTGGCTCTGTTGATGTTACTAGGCGGAGGTATTGCTCCACCCATTGGTTCTTTCGCTCTGAGAGTCCATCTGTCTGAGGATGCGCAGTAGTTGAGAGGTTCTGGGCAATGCCTAGTTTCTGGGCCAGGGCCTTCCCAAAGTGGGACGTGATGCGGGGGTCTCGGTCGCTGATGAGCCTAGAGGGGAGTCCGAACCATTTGTAAATGTTCCGCAGGTATAGCTGCGCAATGCCCAAGCCAGTGATGTTGGTGTTGCACGGTATAAAGACCGCCGCGCGTGAGCAGCCGTGGTCTACAATGGTAAGTATTGCGTCTTTCCCTTTGCTGAGTGGTAAGCCCGTGATTAGATCCATTGCGATTTGTTGGAAAGGTTGGGCGTCCTCAGGTACCGTGATCCTATAGAGTGGGACCCGTGTTTTGTGTGTATTGATTTTATTTTGTTGGCATATTGCGCAACCTTTCACGTAGGCAGTGATCCAGGCATTCATACCTGGCCATTGTGTTATTGCGCGGACTTTCCTTATGGTCTCATCTCGGCCTGGGTGTCCTGCTGTGCCGTGGTCATGGGTCCAAGTCATGATCTGACGTTTGTCCGCTTCTGTATGTTCGGCTGCGGTTGTTGTTGTGGAGCATCGTGCTTCGGGGATGACAATAACATTTTGGTTGTCTTCCTTGCCCTGATCTACTCCGCTGGTCTGGATAGTTCATCCGCAGGTATGTTGGTTTTTCCTGGGATATATTTTAATTCATAGTCGTATTCTTGGAGGTCCGCATGCCAGCGTGCTGTTCTTCTGTTTAGGTTTTGCGGAGCTTTCCAATACTGCAGGTTGGCGTGGTCTGTGAGGATTGTGAAGGGAACTTTTGTCCATCCTAGGTAGGGTCTCCAGTGCGCTAGTGATTTCATAACCGCTAAGAGTTCCTTCTCATAGATATCATAATTGCGTTCTGTTGGTGTGAAGGTCGCGGAAAAGTAAGCGATGGGGTGGAGTCTGGGGGCTGTGCGTTTTTTCAGGGCGAGTGTATCATCAGCACCCTCCTGCGAGAGTACGGCGCCCACGCCGTAATTAGAAGCGTCCACCTGGAGGAAAAATTTCCGGGTGAAGTCCGGTTGAAGGAGGACAGGGGCCGCACACATGCGGCGTTTGAGTTCATCAAAGGCTGACAATTGGAGGGGTCCAAAGTCCCAGGGAGTCGCCGTCTTTGTGAG
Organism: Russula brevipes; assembly: GCA_022496215.1. Classification (NCBI taxonomy): domain Eukaryota; kingdom Fungi; phylum Basidiomycota; class Agaricomycetes; order Russulales; family Russulaceae; genus Russula; species Russula brevipes. Next base: position 6,979 of record WTXF01000450.1, on the reverse strand, counting down.
GTCTAGGAGTGGACGAGCAATTTTCGAGTAATTGGGGATGAAATAACGATAATAACCCGTGAAACCCAAGAATTTTCGGACTTCCCGAACGTTGCGAGGTTGGGCCCACTCTTTGACACTCTGTAGTTTGTCAGGGTCCATGCGGAGATGGCCGTCTCCCACCATGACGCCTAAGAACCGGATGTTGCGTTGTTCGAAATGGCACTTGGAAGGTTTAAGGAAGAGATCATTCTCCGCGAGGAGGTCAAGGACGCGATGGACATAGGAACGATGGCGGGTAAGATGCTGAGCTTCGCTTTCACCAGGGAGGGGACGAGTGTGGATCCCCATGTCGTCCATGTAAACAGACAGCCAATCTTCATTGATTTCCTTTCGGAAAATAGTATTCATCATGGCTTGGAAGGTGGCGGGGGAGTTGGTGAGGCCGAAGAACATGACCGTTGGTTCAAACAGCCCTTCGCGGGTGAGAAAGCGGCTTTCCATTCATCGCCTTCCTTTATACGGACGTTGTTGTATCCCCATCGGACGTCAAAAGTGGTGAAGAGGGTACATCCAGCGAGGCGATCAATAACTTGTGGGATGAGGGGGGAGACATTGCGGTTCCGGATGGTGTATTTATTGACGGGTCGATAATCTTGGATGGGACGAAGCTTTTTGTCCCCGCGTTTCTTCACGAAGAAGAAGTTTGCTGCGTATTGGCTTTTGGATCGCCGGATTGTGCCTCGTTTTAGGTGCTCTTCAACGAAGTCATGCGCCGCTTGGATTTCTTCTTGAGTTAAGGGCAATAGTCTTCCTGGTAGTGTGCTTGGAGCGTCCGGGGTTAACTCGATGGCATGGTCCCAGATGGTATGTTTAGGTAACCGTTGGGAGGCTTGTTCACTGAAGACTTTTATGTGTCGTCGGTACTCAGGCGGGATTCCTGAGAGGTCTTCTTGCTCGTTGTGGCGGTGTTGAAGTAAACACGCCTATGAAGTATTGACTAGTTTGTACGGGGGCTGTTGTAGTGCGTCGGATAGCCCTTGGGACGTTCTTTGTCCGAGGGACAAATTGCGCTTTTGCTGCATCTGCGCACGGATTACAATGGGAAGTTGAACATGGTCCAACCATCCTTTGCCCAATCAATTCGAGGTTGCATGGCCGCGAACCAAGGATAACCCAGAATAAGTTTGTTTTCTCCCATGTCCGAGAGGAAGAATCGCAGGACACGAGTGTTTTGACCTGTTCGGACTTGGAGGTCAGTGTAATACAGGAGTCGTCCTGCTTTGTTTTCTGTCCCGTCTACATTGTAGAGTTTGCGAGGTTCCGGTAAGGTTTTAATGGGTAATTGAAGATATCTGGCGTATTGGAGATTCATGAAATTCTCCGTAGCCCCTGAGTCGAGGAGTGTGGTGGTTTCAGCCCTCTTGCTTCGCGAATGTATATGTGCACGGAGTGTCATTGATTTTCTGGCAGATATATATACATTGCTACTGGACCTGATTAAGGCTGTTCTAATCAGGCGAAGGGAAAATCCTCATCCTCGGGGTGAATCATTTGTGCAAGCGTACTCTTTTCTTCCGCTGTGAACGATTTGAAGAGTTTGACCCCTTGTTCGAACCTGCTTGGTTCTAGAGGTTCCTGTTCAATTTGGTCCTGTTCTTGTGAGTCCATATAGTTGACTGTGGACCGCCTTTCTTCATCTGCCTTTTTCTTGCGACATTCTCTGGCGTAGTGGCCATTCTTTCCGCAGTAAAAGCACGCCATGAGTGGCGGGCTTTCTTTTGAACTTCGCTGGTCACCATGTTTTCTTTCTGTTGTGACCGCATTGCCCTGGTAGTTGCGTTTCTGTCCCTGGTTTCTGTTGGACGTTCGTGCACGGTCCAGATCCATGGGAACTGGTACATTGTTCAAGGATCGTGGTGCGTTAGTGGAGTTGTATTGTCCTTGAGGACGTCTCCACTGTCCCCCATTGTTGGGGAACGGAGGTCTGTTTTGGGGTGGCCTTTGGTTGTTCCAGAGTGGCTTTGGAGGTGGCCTGTTGTCTTGCTTTCCTGCGAGCAGGTTATAGAGCGCTTGGTTAGCTACGACCGAGTCGATGGCTTTCTGTTTGATGCCTTCATAATTTTGAGGCATGGGTGGTTTTATGATGTCTCGAAGGATGGCAGTGGGAAGTCCTTTGAGAAACTGCTGTGTCAGTTCCTGACTTCCTGCTGTGTAGTTTGCCAGTCGTGCTTCTTCTTCGAAGTTGGCGATGTACTGGTCAATTTCATTGTTTCTCATGCGGAGGCTTTCTAATTTGTTCCTCGCGCGCTGTTCCGCTCCATTGTCTTGGAATCTGTTGCGGAATTCTCCTAGGAATGTGTCCCATACTGCTGGGATGTTTTCGTGGGGCTGGAGTTGGTCAATCCAGTCTCCTATTCGTTCCACCCATGTATCCACTTGCTCTCCTTTGATGAGGGTGAGGGCCAGGGATACTTTGCGTCGTGGGGAATCGAAGCCTGCTACCTCTGCATTGTGTCGCAGGTAGCTTTTGAGTTGACGGATGAATTGTTCTGCTTTTGTCCGGTCTCCGTCAAATATAGTGGGTTGCTCTCCACTTTGTTTGAGGCCCTGAGCAGGTGGTATGGCCTGCTGAGGTTGAGCCCCTGGGTTTCCTTGTGCTCCTCCTCCGGGTGGTCCTCCACCTCCCGGGTTTCCTCCTCCTCCGCCTCCACCTCCACCGCCTCCACCTCCTCCGCGTCCAAAGACTCGGGCGAGGGAGATGGCGATGTCATCTGGTGTGGCGGGGTTTGGGGCTCCTCCTGATCCTCCTCCTGAGGACCCGGATGTTCCTGCGCTGGTTGGTGCTGTTCTGGTGAGTGTTGGTGTCATGTTTGCGATTGAATCTCCTGTGATTTTGATCGGAGTTCTTCTGATTTGTTCGTCTGTGTCTTTATCTGGTTCGATGTCTGTGTCTGGGTCTTCTGCAACGTTGGCTGGTGCAGGTTCACTTGGATAGGGGAGTTCTTCTAACTGTTTGAGCTGGGTTTCCTGTTCTACCACCTGTTCGTCCGGTGGGTCGTCGAACTGATGTACGAAAGGTAGGTGGTCTCCGAGTGCTGGGTTTTGGAGATCGTCTACGTTCAACTGGTACCAGGCTCCTTTCCAAAGGGTTACTGGTCTTGTGTTTTTGTTGATCCTGAATTGCTCGTTGTCAAAGAACGCTGAGAATTCGTATGTGTATTCTTTTGAAAGCGTCCCACGCTTTAAGAGTCTGACTCTGGTGTTTGGTCAGTGACGTTGGCTTCGTCGTGGTATAGGATCACTTGTCCTAATGCGTTGGTCTGAATGGCGTCCGTGGTGAAAAGACTTTGAATCTAATGTCACCGCCAGATCCTTAGGCGTGCCTTGCGGTACCGTTTACGCGATAGTTCTCCAACTATCTGATCCGCGTCGAATAGGAGCTCGAAGAGTCCTGTGTAGTCCCTTGATGTGAAGAAGACGGGACGATAGAGCTGATACTCTCGAAGGAGACGTATCCTATAGTGATGGTAGTCTTTGCTTTGGTAGCTGGCCGTGTTGTTGAGATAGTGCCAGAGAGAATGCTGTAGGGTCGGGTTTGTGTTGGCCAGCGCGCCGAGTAATGATAGGGTATGGACGTCCAGTGCCTTCCCAAGGCGTACCCACAAGAGAATAGAGGAGAAGGTGGTTTTATTGGAGACGCTAGTGCCTAAGGGGTTTAGACAAGAGACGAGAGAAGATTCAAAGTGCCGACTTAGGGTCGACACTGGCCCCTACTTATAGTACTTTGTATAGTACCCATGTGATAACTGTGCCCCTCTAGAACTACGGGCTAGGCTACTGCTACGGGTATGAAACTGCGTAAGTATTCCGGGCGCGTTCCGGATCCATCCAGACTGTAACTGTGCATTGCTTCCGGTACCAGGACTGCGGGTGGCTAGACAGGGCTAGACTGACACCCGAGGCCGTCCGTCCTTCAGTGCCATGAGCCGGTTCTCGTTCTTACCCCGGACCTAAGGCTGGGCCCTGTCCAGGAGCCGGTGACAGTAAAGTTGTCACAATTTTGACAGTTTTCAGTTTTCATATTATTTTTTAGGTGTGAGAAAGTTCTTTGGCTAAAGTGTAATATTTATTCAGGTGTGAGAAAGTCATTTTAAAGTTATATTGTCATAATTTTTCAGTGTGAGAAAGTTGTAACCTTTTTGAAGCATCAGAAATAGTGATGTTCAGGGTTGGGCTCAAAGCCCTGAAGCCCGGGCTGCCGGGCCCTTGAAGCCCGAGCCTAGCCGAGCCCGTATAGAGGGCCCGGCGGGCTCCCGGGCTCGGCCCCGGATGCCGGAAGCCCGAGCCGAGCCTGCAAGCCCAGGCTTATAAAACTGTACAGTTTATACGCCACAACCGAAAAGGCAAGTACCCAACAGAGGACCCTGGGTGGACCCGCACGCCACGCCCGAGTCGGTCGGACAATCATCAGGCAACAGGCCTCAACGACCTCAACGTTGAACATTCAAGCCTCAAGCTTCAAGGCCAAAACCCTCACTTCCGGCCCAACAACCCCACACTTACTATCCTGTCTTTTTCCTTTATTTCGCCGCCTCGTTTCATCTTTCCGGTCTCGATCACTCTCGAATCCCGATGGAATTTCTATCTGCCTACAACATCGCCGATGGCGACATGACCTGCCCTCGCTCCGCCCTCGCCAAGACAAGTCGCCGTCGCTACTTCACGTGTTGGGGCACCCGCACCCTCAAGTCGATTATCCCCGTTCTTGTCGCCACCCTCGATCGTCTTTATCCCCATTTTCTTCTCCTTCTTCAGCCCTTCGCCCCACCGGACTGCCTTAGCAAGATCTTAGCATTCTTAGGCACGATTCTCCCTTATCTTTGTTATGTTTCACGTTTTAATCATCCCCTTCTCGTAGACACCGTCACACCGTCGAGTCGGCGTCGGCTGCCCTTCGCGTGCACCGCAGTGCATGGCGCCGCGGATCGTTCAGAGCTCACGATTCTCCCTTGCCTCCGTTGCATTTCATGTTTCAATCATCCCCTTCTTGTAGACACCGTCGACTGCCCCGTCGCATGCATGGCACTGCGGATCGTTCGGAGCTCCTTGGCATTTTGATTCGACTAACTTAGCTTGCCACCTCCCCCTTACTACATATGCCTTAGTACTCACTGTCCGGCAGGACGTTCAGTAAGGTACCGCGCGATGTATATAAGCTGACTTTGTCTCTCTTAGACATTATCGAGTTCCCGCCCTCGGGCCCACGTTCCTCCCTTCCTATTGTGTACTTTACTAAGTTTGCGTCATTGCACGTTGGCACTTGGCATCCACGCACGCGCTGTATAGGCCACATCACTGCTTGGCAACACCTTGGGCCTTGGAGTGTGCCACTCACACTGTCACACGTTCAGCTTTACTCCGGCACAGCTTCATCTCGCCGACGTCTCTGCTTGCCTTTGCTTACATCTTGCGACACCACCCACGAGGGCCATGACCTCTTCACTTCGATGTCAGTCACGCCAGGTGTTTCGTTGGTGCCTCACCCCAAGCGATCAATCACCGCATCGCATAAGGTGCTCGACTCGTCCAACACCGCTGCACCGGAACTATCGTTCCACAAGCAAGCCATTGAAGCTCGACGTGCGCTCGAGGCTGCTGGTGCTCAGGAACCTGTGGAATCAAGGTCATCTGTGATCGTGCCAAGGACTGATCAAGCCAACACACCGTCTGCTCTGGCCAGTCCTTCACCTTCGATTCTCTCAGTTCCTGGGGACTCAGACGAAGACGTTGAAGATTGTCAAGCAGGTATGCTTATGGCTTTTGAATCACTGATTTCTCTTATCATTTTTTTCTCTTATAGCAGGCTCACGAAAACGGCGACGCCCCTTGGTGGTGGAAAGCGATGATGATGAAGCCCAGCCATCTAGGCCCACCTTAGCGGCCAATAAACTTCACATAGGTGTGTTCGTTCATTCTGTTATAACTTTCTGAATTCGGATAGACCTCCGAATCTAACTCTACTATCTAGCGGAACACCCCAACACTGGTAACTCCAAAAGTCAACATGAAGACGTCAGAGGGCCAAGTCGACGCGAAGACGCCAGAGGGCCAAGTCGACGCGAAGACGCCAGAGGGCCAAGTCGACGCGAAGATGCCAGAGGGCCAGATGGTTGTTTAGTGGACATTGACGTACAAGATACCGCTTCCAAGTCTACACACAAAGACCGGAGTCGCGATGTCAACCATTTCTTTACTCCAACGTACAAGGTCAATGGCAAACGGTATCGAAATTGCCAAACATGCTCGTGAGTCTTGTCCAGATGATTAACTACTGTTTCTTGACAGAAACCTTTCAGAAAGCGATCTCCCGGCCAGCCTGTTGCTTTTGTTGCTGATGTAACGACATTAAGACGACATATGGAATCAAACCATAAGGTACATAGTTCTACTCTTTGTAAGTCCTGCAGTAAACAACTTCTGGCATTATAGGCGATATATCAAACCTGGGTGCAAAAGAACGGATTCATATCAATGTTGCCAAAGGATGCCGAAAGGCGTCGTCATGATGCGGAAGCTGAGAAGCAACCACGCCTTGATCCCCATCTTACTGAAATGCCACGGAAAGAGAGGGTAATCCCCTACACTGATGACCTTTTCCGTGCCGCGATGATTGAGTGGCTGGTATCTACTGACCAGGTAATGTAAGCCTAATGTGGATTTCTGTTTGCGAGCAGGGAACTGATTGCGTCACAGCCAATTCATGCACTTGAACACCCTTCGTTTCACAACATGGTTCACGTCGCTGCCCGAGCAACAAGTGGTGTGAAAATTCCCAGTCGCCATCAAACACGACGCGCCGTTATTGAGACGTTCAAAGCTCAGTTGATAGCATTACGAAAGAAGCTAACGGTATGGTCTACGATAAGCTTATGGCATAGTGCTCATGAGAAATTGTCTAGAGCGACGTAGTGAAAGGTAAAGTATGCCTCACTTGTGA